>PQXI01000424.1:0-19366 GCA_004786145.1 Botrytis paeoniae | reverse complement strand
GTATGATCAATCCTCAAGCCAATCTTAGATCTTACTACTTATTCCTATTATTCTATACTCAAAGTGACCAAGTGACGTAGCTATCCTCCGTGATATATATAGAGATAGAGAATATACGAGTGAATAATCTCAAAAAGGCCCTTAAAGTTAATCCTAAGCTTTCTATTATTCTTTATAAAGAATCATAATCTTAACAGGTTATAAGCCCGGGTTTGCCCTGGATTAGATTTGTTGATCAAAAAGATTAACAATATAAAGACAGAGGTCTATATATAATAGAAAGGCAGAGGCCTATATAAAAACGAGAAGACAGAGATCTATATAATATTAACAAAACGGTAAAAGCCAAATAGAAAAGAATTATAGTAAAGGCTCTTTATAACATATTAAATATATAGCAAAAGCTTAAAACAAACCTGTTTTCATTAAATTAACAAAGAAATTCCTATTGCAGACAACTTTGCTCAAACAGAGCAAAATTATTCCAACCTTCCAAAATGATAACGGATAATACAATCAAGCTGCTCAAAATCCCAATTCTCAATCAAAAGAATTTTTGATAATGATTTAAGATAGTAAGATTATATATTATATAGAAGGGTTGGGAATATATAATTAATCATGATATGAACGTATGCAAAGCATACTATAGAGATATGGATCAGCTTGACAATATGATTCTATGAATAAAAAAGAGTCAGATTGATATAGAGCTTTTTGTGATTCAATATATCAATAAGATTGATAACAAACTTATTAAAGATATCCCTGAATTCAATAGTAAGTGGGTAAAGCTTGTTCAAAAGTATTAGTGAATAACAGTAGGAGAATTACAAAACAAGTTTATTTGGCTTATAATATAAAAGCTTAAGGATAGTGCTATTACTAAAAAAGAATGAATAAAGATCCGTGCGATACAGAAAGAGATTATCAAAGCTGAATTCAAGCAAAAGGATCTTTTGATAGAAGATACAATTCTCGGCTTCTTCATTCAAGGACTTCCAGATCGCTTTAATATGACCATCAAAGCCATTGATGCTCAAAATCTCGATTTTGAGGAGAAGTTCGATAAGATTCAAGTTGTAGATGAATCTATAGTATTGAAGAAAGCCGTTAACAAAATAGTGAATACAGATGGAGATACAAATATAGCTATGATTACTATTCAAGATAATAGATAGCATAATAATCGTTTTCGCTATTAAAGCCATAATCAAAACCAATATTCTCATAGCTTCAGCAAATCCAAAGATTGTTTTCTTTATAACAAAACTAATTATATTACTCGAGAATGCCCATACAAAACAGCTATCCAAATATACATCAAGAACAATTCAATTAAACAATCATCCCAATTAACACTAAAGGACGATATATCCTCGAATTAGTACAATCGCGAGTATTCATCAGATCCGATTTTATTCAGATCTACAAGAGATCAAGGTTTTATTACTACAGATGTTTCCGACAAAAATAAATTATATAACTACCTAGGTGAGTTTACATATATTTCATTCTATAATCATATTAAAGAATGGATTATAAATATTAACTACTCATCGTATATAACTAATCAATTCCATCTTCTATCTAGTATAAAACAGCTCTCGAAACCTCGTAAGATAAAAGTTGGAGGGGAAGAACTGATTGCAAAGGAATATAGAATAGTAATCATTAAATGGAACAAAACAGAGTATAAATTGAAAGCTCTCTATATACCAGGATTAAATACAAGCTTATTATTTACGAGATCCTTTTATAAATACTTTAATACAAAAGGAATATTTAATAATAGAAGAATGTATTTCTATAAAAAAGAAAAAATCATACTATCTGCAGATAATTTCTATGGCATTTATGTGATCCCTAATAATCTTTCAAATAATAACTCAGAAATTGCCTTCCCAATTATTGAAGAAGAAATTCCCGCAGAAGTTGAAGATATTATATACAACAAAAGCAAGACAAATCAAATAGAAGTTCAGAGGAGAAATCGATTGAAACGTTATTAGTTGTGGCATCAAAGGTTTGGATATATGGGATACAGAGTTCTGAGCAAACTACACCTGGTAATAATACTCGAAAAGGATATCAAGTTGCTAACAGACCTAGAACTATATGAAGTTTGTATAACTACTAAAATGAAGAAGCATTATAGCAATATCTTATCAGAACATAAAAAGAGATCATTAACTCTTATCTCCCTTAATATCATAGGTCTATTCTCAGTATCCCTTTGAAAAAAACGATATTTTGTAGAAATCATTAATAGCTGGATATGGAAAATCTGGGTAATCTATTTAGAAAAGAAAAGTGATATTATATCTAAATTCGAGAAGTAGAGAGTTATAGTGAAAAGGGAAAGTGATTTCCTAATAGAAACTATAAAAACTAATAATATATTAGAAATCGAAAAGATATTATAGGAATAACAAAATAAATTAGGAATACAAAGGTAATCGACTTATATATACATATCGAATCAAAACGGAATTGTAGAACGAGTAATTCAGATAATCTAAATAAATATATACACAATATTAAAGGACTTTATAATGCCTATAGAATTTTGGGATTATATAATAGAATCAGATGTGTACATTCGAAACAGGATCTATACTAGACCCTGGATTAACGATTTCGAAATCAAGTAAAGATGTAATGAGATCTCAAGTGACCAATAGTGTAATATTAATATGTCAATAAAGAAAAAGCGAATATTATCTCACAAAGTATAGATAGGAAATATATCATTGATCGATCATATTAAGGCATAGGGATCCAAATGCTATTCTTATGTCGATTCATCTTTACACTCAAACGGAACACGACGAGACAAGCTAACTAACCAAGCTCGAATCGAAGTATTTATAGGATACAACGAGTATATAATAAAATAGTTGTGGATATACGTATTAGATAGATATGTAATCATTAAAACTAATAACTGTATATTCTTCGAAGGTTTATTAGAAGGAAAAATCGACTTAAGATTGTAAAGTGTAATATTAAATAGGGATTTTGTAGAAGGTTAAGAAACAGAGAATATACTACTAGATTAACGCCCTGTTGAATAATCTAGAAAAGAAACAATAGTTGAAGCAAGTGTAAAAAGTGAGATTAAGATTAGCCATAAGATTCCTAGTAATGAGAGTATCAATACTCCTGGAGCTATATACGAAGCTGATATTAATATTCAAGTAGTAAAAGGGGAATAAAGCATTGAGATCCCTAATTATAAAGAAACTCAATTATTCTTATTATTATGAGTAGTCATTCCCCCTATAATAAAACCAGAAATTAGATAAGACAAAATGAATATTGATTCCCTAGCAGGATCAATAACACGGAAAAGAACTTGAGAACGCAAGGACACAGCAGACTTTCGAGAAGCAAAGAGATTATATGTACTCCTAGCTATTATCGCTGAATTAGAGCCTGAAAAGAACTTCTTCAAAGAATATATAAGCGAATATGCCTTTATCTCTGAGATGATTATTATAAGTGCTATAGCTAAAAATATCTCAATCCCAAAGACCTATAAAGAAGCGATTTACGATCCTGTTTATAGAGAATAATAGCAAGAGGCAATCAATCGAGAAATCAGTGAATTAAAGAAAAACAATATATGGAAACAGATGTTCAATAATAGTATTACTAATCTAATTAGTATGAAATGAGTGTTCATTATTAAGCTGAATCTCGATGGCTTGTTGGATCGGTTCAAGGCTCGATTGGTCGCTAAAGGTTTCATATAAAAATATGATATCGATTATTTCGATACATTTACTCCTATAATTCAATCAGCAATAATAAGATCATTTCTATTAATAATAGTATTGTAGAACCTAGAGGTATATTATTTCAATATTAAGAATACATTTATAAAAACAAAACTAAAAGAGAAAATATTCCTCTCCACGTCAAAAGAGGTCCAAGTGAAATCCGACCATATTCTCAAGGTTTTACGCAGTCTATATGGCCTGAAGCAGGCAGCCCGGGATTAGAACAAATTGATTAAAAAGTATATATTATAATAAGGGTTTTCTTAAAGTCTTATTGATTTATATTTATTCATTCACTCCAAACAGGGTATTATAGTTTTACTTTATGTAAATGATCTTCCTATTGTAGCATAAAATCTGAATAAAATCATTTGATTTAATAATCAACTTATCTCTATATTCAATACCAAGAACCTGAAGGAAATAGAAAACTCAAAGCTTCTTGGTATAAGAATAACTAGAAATAGAAAGAATCAATTACTTTATATAAACCAAGAGTAATATCTCGAGAAAGTCCTAAGTAGATATGGTTTCACAAAAGAGTTATTCAAACCAATTTCCACTCCAATTGAAGGCTACGATACTCTTCGCTCTGCAAAAGATGACGATAAACGAATCGATTCTAATAAGTACAGTCGTATAATCGGAGAGCTAATGTATATAATGGTATATTCAAAACTGAATATAGCTTTTAGTTTTAGTAAGCTTAATCAATATATGAAAGATTCAGTATAATTTTATATAAATCAATTATAAAGAGTTATAAGATATTTATATACAATAATCAGTTATAAGCTGCGCTTTGGATCAGGGGGAGTCAGAAATCTTATTCTATACTCTGATACAAACTATATAAGCAACATTATAGATAGGAAAAGTACATCAGGAGTAATTGTATTACTAGAAGGAGAATCAATATTCTGGATGAGTAGAAAATAGAATTCGATATCAACATCGACTATAGAATCAGAATATATAGTCCAGTTCATTACAGCGAAATAAGATCAATAGCTTGTACAAATACTTAGAGATATAGGATACAGATATCTCATTACTAAAAACGGATTAATAGTTGATATAAAAGAGAATAATCAAGGAATAATAGTATTAGTCAAGAACCTATAGTTTATTAACAGATCAAAACATATTGATATAACATACCACTATATTCGCAATCTCAAAGAGAAAAGCAGAATCAATATCAGCTACATCCCGACAAACATAATGGTAGTGGATGGGCTAACAAAACCACTATCGAAAGATACATTCAAAAGGTTTATAGAAATGTTAGGCATAACGGAAGAAAAGAAATAACTATAGAGATTTACAATACCAATATAACTTTGCCCAATTTGGACAAAGTTATTTCAGCATCCTATAAGAACCCTATCATATTGAATCCAAGGGGGAGTATTGAAGATAGTGATTCATATGGCGCCAAGATACAGGGAGAGCTAATTCTATTCGGGTCTAGTAGAAACTCTCCCTACAGGAAGAGTTTTTATTACATGGAATTGAAAGCTCTTTAAGATATATAGAGATAGAGAATATACGAGTGAATAACCTCAAAAAGGCCCTCAAAGTCAACCCTAAGCTTCCCACTATTCCCTATAGAGAGTCATAATCTTAATATATAATTCCTTAATCATATTTGACTGCTTTTATTCAAATACTATCTTAATCTTATCTTTGCTTATCTTGAGCCCTTAGCTTGATACAATGAATTCTAAGAATTCTGTTTCCTTAATATAGAATTTATATTTGCTTGATTTACATAGCAAATCTATCTTGACTAAGTTTTCAAGGATACTACTGATATCCTTAATATATTGACTCTTATTGTTTGAATATACTAGAATATTATCCAAGTAGCATATACAATAAGTATCTAAGTATAGTAACAATATATTGTTTATAAGTCTTATGAAAATAGTTAATACGTTAGTTAGCCTGAACGACATAACTTGGTATTTGTATAGCTCGTATCTTGTTTTGAAAGCGGTTTTCCATTCCTCGCCTTCCTTCATTCTGATCAAATGGTACCCGTTGCGCAGATCCATCTTAGTGAATATTATAGCTCCGCCTAATCGATCTCTTAATTCTGTAGCTAATGGAAATAGATATTGATCCTTCTTAATAAACATATTAAACTTTCTATAATTCACAACTAGTCTCTTAGTATTATCCTTCTTAGATACCTACATAGTTGGACTTGCCATTTGGGATATGGATTTCCTGATCTATCCCTTAGCCAAATTGTTATTGATATATTCCCTGAATGTCTTCAGCTTATTGACTAACATTAAATAAATTGGGGTATATACAAACATCTTACCTTCCTCCAATATTATTTTATAATCCTATGGCTTATATTCTGACAAAGCCTTATGAATCCCTGATTCCTTAAACACATATTTGTATTTCTTATACTATTCTAGTATCATAGGCTCTTCTACCTTGATTGCGATTTCTTGCTATATCGTTGGCTTCTATATTTATAGAAAAAGTATACTGGCCTTTGCTCTTAATAGAGAACCCTGAACTGAATATCCTATATCACCAGTATTGTTCGCATTTAACTCTTCTTGATATGTATTACATTTTGCGAATGCCTTGAATATATTATTATAACTGTTCTTACACTGATCAAATATCATTATTCCTTGTGATCAATTTATTCTGGGATTATATGCTTTTAATCATAGCATTCCTAAAATGATTTGTTATTAGCCCAATGGCACAATGTCAAGCTATATAACCTCCAAATATTAGATCATATTCATTCATACTAATTATATCTCCTATGAAACATTCCCATCAGATCCTACTAGCTGTTCATCAATTAACTATAATTGGTAGGGATTTTGTTTCTTCTGAAATAGAACTCTCAAATACTTTACAGCTTCTGATACAATAAAATTTCCTGTAGCCCCTGAATCTATTATGGCTTACTATATTTGTTCGTTTATTTTGATTCTATAATATATTTATCCTGCTTATTCTATAGCATTCAGCTATAATATAATTTTCTCATTTTTGTTATTCTAAATGATCTCATTCTTTAGTATTACCCACTAAGACTTTTTTTTTTCTAAATAAACGGCGCTGATTCCTGATTTGGTTTTATTATCGAATAAATCCTTTTATAAAGTATATCAATACGTTCCTCGAATTACTCTTATTACTATTTCTATTATCAATGATAATAGTATAGCCTAAGCCTAAATATAATACTCTTCTCTAATCTTTTTGTAAAGGAACAAAGTCTAATTCTTATTGTTCTCCAATATATAATAATAGAAGACTTCCTATAGCTCCTCTTGGCCTGGCCATTCTAAATATTCATTACTAATTCTCTTCAAGAAGAATGAATTTGTGATAATTCTGAATCATAGGATTCAGTGTTGGTCGATGTACTGGACCTTATAAATCTCATCTTCTTTGGTGTTCATTATATTAAGGTTACAGTTGATAGTTCCTTTATCGGTATTTTCAAATCTCCAGATACGATGGTTTTATTGGTCGATTTGTCGAATAGTCCATAATTCTCCTAACTATGGGTTTTTGTTTACCTATAAGAGGCATTCAATCTCTTCTTCTTCTTCGAGCTCTTCTTCATAAGCTGGTGGTGGCATAGCTAGCCCTATTACGCTAACAGTACACAATTGTGGTGTGAAGGTGGCATTAAGTTGGCCCTTGCCGAACTTATTCTTAAAGTTGCCCTTCTTACTCCCTGTTTTCTTGCTTCAACATTCTGCTACCCGATGCCCTGCTTTTCCATATTCAAAATATAAGTTATTTTCTCATCTTCGTTTTTTCTCTGGATTATTATTCCTGTTTTTATGATGTATAACATCAAATTCCATAGAGTCTCCATATCTCTATAGATTGTAATATGATTTTCCCTCATTTTTGTAGTAACACCCTTACTTTTGATTTCCTTGGGGTTTATATAATCTTTGACTTTGTCGATATCAGTAAAGACGATTATCTGATTCGATGGAATCCTGGATTAGATTGTTCAAGTTTATACTTTTGGTAGATCTTTCTAATTTTAATCTAACTTCTAGTTTGAGTTCTTTATAATAATAATTCATAATAACGACTTCATTCTACTTGGTTATTTCCGTATATCTTCAGAATTCTATAGCATACTTCAATACTAATCCTATCTACTTGAGATTAAAGATCTTATCTTCCGCTACCTCTAGCTTATTAGAATTCCCAAAGATTCTACGAATTTCTATCTTAAATCCTTCAAAACTATTGAAGATTGTTTGAATAAATTGTATGTGATTCTATTCATCATACTCGAAATAGTCTCATAAATATAATTGAATCCATTTATTTACTTCTCCTTTAAGATAAAATATAGCCTATACACTCTTAGATTCTATAGTTATAAACTTATCCTTATTGAATCGGAAGTAGATTTCTAATTATAAAAGAAAGATATCAAGTTCCTATCGACTACCTTGATATTTGTTTGGTAAGGCAATTTTAAGGGTTTCATTAATAATGATCTCCTGTAGAGCATCAGCCATCTCAACATCGTTAATATCTACTGCCAATACAGACTATCCTATAGGGATATTTCTGATTATCATATTTCAGCGATAGGTTATTGAATCAGTACTTGAAACAAAAAGAATGCTCAAAGTATTACAGAAACTGCTTTTAGAATCACATGAAAATATCTAGAGTTCTCTCGAAATAGTTTAGATTAGACTTCAAATAAGAATTCAATAAGGTTATAACTAATTACAATTCTTATAACTATAATAATAAAACTAATAATTATTTTTAAACACAAAGTTCTATATTATAATAAAACCTATTCCCTTATATAGATCTTCGTCTTACTTGAACAATTGGAATAGCCGATCGCTCCTGGAGCACTATCGTTCCTGAGCTATCCATCACGGGACACTAATCCTATAACTCTTGGTATCCTAGCTTATTCTTTTGTCCTGAGGCTAATCCCCTGGGACATTACTAACCCTAGTGAAGCCTTCTTACTTACTATGTTCTATCTTTCCTAGGACCTACTATTCTAGGAACTATGTTCTAGGTTTCTAAGATATCCTATGACTAATACTATATACATGCCTGAGGCTTTCCTTGGGTGCCTAGTGTCCCCCGGTATACTACAGCTGAATCACTGAGGCCTATAATACTATTATAGCCTATAAGTTGGTGATTCTACAGCCTGTTACTAATCCGTTGTAACAGTCGGAAGATCAAGAATTACAGTTTCACTCTTCTTGAACCGATGGTCAAACGGACGTAAGATACAATTATACTGAATACAATAACTTAAAAGTCTATAGAACTAGAAAGCTCTTTTGGATTCGGACTATATATGATCCGGATAAGAATAACCTAGATCTTAGTTTACAAATAATTAATAAAAGTATAATAATGGTATACTTTATGATTAATAATTGAAAATACAATAAGAAGAAAAGAATTATTACTTGATTAAAAGCTACATTGACATTTCAGGGACTAAAAGAATATTCACCTAAGAAAATCCTATTAATAATATGCTAAAAACCTAAAAGCAAAATGATTGAATATGAGTTATATATTATATAATCTTGCTCAATCTGAGTAAAGTTATAAAAGGAACTTAAAACCTTCAAGAATCTAAATTTCAATATAAAAAGGTATTAGAAGCCTCTGAAATTTTCTCTATAATAATCGATTAATTACTAAAGTAAGAAATCAAAACTCAAAAATTTATTAGATATGGACTCTATTATATTTGAGGGGAGTTCTGGGCAAGCAAGAGGAATTGATCTAGGTCACGAATCCTCCTTGGCTTTTTCAGAACCTTTAATTGTAATTGCATTTCTCGAGGAAGAGAAAACCGCCGATATATTTGGAGACAAGCAAACAGGTTCCAAGCCTTTGAATGAGCATCAAAAGAGTCAGTTCTTAAAACACAAGTTGAACCCTAAAACTCCCCAATTTGAGGGGCAGATTAGCGCTTTACAGCTTGTTTACGTAATGGAACATCTAGTTAAAACTAGTGCTCCATCATTGCCTCTCTCTAGGCAAAAAGGAATACCATAGTTCCAAGGCTCTAATGCTATAAAATGGTATAAGGGAATGGAACAGTTTTGATACAACTATAGAATGACGAAAGAAGATTTTCATCTCCGGATTTCATTACAAATCGAACAAACTCTTCGAGAAGATATTAAAGCTATAAAAGAATAGCAATAAAAGAATTGGGATTAGAAATACTGATTTAAATCTGCTTTCTTAAAAGAATACCTATCTAGCAATATCCACTAGAAAATATATTCTCAAAAGTATATTTGCCGCCTTGTTAAGAAATACAAACAAGAAGAAAAGATGAACTCAAATGGACTTGCTTGATTCGCTTATTAATACAATCAGATCGTACAATACTTGATCAGAAATAAAGCTTCCACCAAGAGTAATATAACTGAAACATTCTTGAAAAGTATTCCTAAGAGAGCAGCTCGTAAGTGTATTGTTAGTGTTAAGGTCGATTTGAAAAAACCAGGTACAATAGAATGGAACAAAGTTTTCAATTGGATAGTTTAATATTCAGAGAACAAGTTTTAGTATAAGATTCTCAATATAAGTAATACAAAGGAGGAATCAGGATTAGAAGATCTAATTGAGACTGTCACTTTATTTAAGAAAGCTAAGCCTTAAGTCAAGAGTCCAATTGTTCAAAAAGACAATGGGATTAATAAAATCACTAAGATACTTGAAAGCTTTATTACAGATATTCTGAACAATAAAACCCCGCTGAAAACTGAAGAAAAGATAATAATACTTAATTCAAGATTGAATTACAGATTATCTCTTATTATTCAAACTCTAATGATATCCTATTACCCTTCTGTAGGTATCTATAATATATAGAATAAGTTTCAAGAAGAATACAAGAAGGTCAATACAACCTATAAAAAGATCTACTACTTTTGCAATAATCAATACCCTAATAAAGCTGATCATACTTTCAAAAAAGACTATCCTGTCTTTAGAAAATTTGTTAATAAAGGTTACATTTATTACAACAAATATGACTTTGCGTTTTAAGAATCTAAAGGAGCAAAAGAAAACCCTACACTTATAATCCATAATAATAGATCTTAAGGAACTCTTATTAAAACAATGATTCTAAAAGCGAAGGCTTACGCATAAGATAAACCAGCAAACGAATCAGAATAAGTATAACTCATTAAGGATATTTTTACAAATGAAGTCCTGCTTATTAATAATCCATTAGATTACACTATAGGGAAGTTTATTAATGCAATTGAATCTGAATTAAGGAAGAGAGGTCGACCTCCATATAACCCTAACAAAGTCAACAAAACACAAAGCAAAGCCTCGCAGAAGTCAGATGTAACATTTGCTAAGAAAATCCTCAAATACACTTACTTAATGTTGTCTGTTAATGCAATTCCTCAGGGCAATCAAGAACTAGTAGTAGTATCAGAACCGGAACAAATGGATATTCAGAATATGAATGATCCTGAAATAATCTACGAAAAAGTATTTAATAAAACCAGGAAACCAAAACAAAGAGTAGTATCTTAAGTTATACAAAACCATTATAATATAATTGAGAAAGTTGATAATGATATTCTGTTTATATCAATTAGTGTCCCTCTAGACTTGATTATCAGGGAATGCCCAGTAATTTGGAAGAGATGAATATCCAAGGTAAAGAATCCTACAAGACCCTCGAGCCTCAATATCAATGTAATTAGCCTTATCAATCAGCTTCCAACGAATCTTAGACTTGAGAGATTGAAAACTGTAAATCATATGGATATGGTTTACAACATTAAAGATGACCGAGAAGGCCTTCCAAATGTTAGAGTTATAGTAAACGGCTAAGGCCCAATCAAAGCTATACTAGATTCAGGATTAACAATCAATTTGATTAATTCAATGTTGATTAGAAAACTCAATTTACCTGTTAGCCCAGTTTATATAACAATTATAGATATCAGCTCAAATCAATTAAAGCTAAAAGGAATTTACAGAGATGTACGAATTACTTTAGAAGGAGTTTCGAATATAATGAATATCTATATTATGAAGAATGCTCGCAACAATCTGTTGTTAGGTATATTATGGTTTATTGCTGGAGAAGTTAGTTTTATTTATTGAGACGGAGCCTAATACCTGATTATTGTGGACAATAAGAGGGAAACTCAAGCTAGTGTTTGGAACGCAGGACAAATAATAACTCAACAATTTACAATTAGTAAAACCTCAGAAAACTAGATACTAGTATATTGAGGGGATAATGTACTAGTAGCTCCTCGAATCCCCCAAACACTACTAACTTTACTCAATCTAAACAAAGTTATAAAATAACCAAGCAAAATTATTTTTTGAAACTCTATGAATCATTTAGCCCTGAGTTTTAAGAGTTCTGTTTTAATATATTAAGAAAATCAAGCTTATGTGAAAACATTATTTTAGTAGAATCCTTTAAAAGATTGTTTAATATCGAAATCGAAAAAACAAGCTCTGATTAAGTAAATATATTATATAAGAATAAAGCAACCAAAGTATACCCTTCAAATCAATCTGATAATTCTATCGGAGAAGCTTCTGGAGGGAGAGAAGATTAGTTAGAACACTATAGATTGAAATTTCTGTACCAAAAATCGACTAGAAAATGGAAAGACTTTCTAATATCTTATTTCAACAAAAAACCTAAAGAGTATCAGCTTACTCTGAAAAGAATAAAAGCAATTAACTATGATTAGATTCTAACAAATTTAGAAAGGGATTTGCTAATGACTTGTTTACTTAATTAAAAAGATACATTGGCATTTGACTGGACTCATACTGACCAAGTATAAAAGGAAGTCGCTCTATCACAAAGGATTAGAACTATCCCTCACGAAGCATGGCAAACACCAGGATTCCCAGTACCAAAAGCCTTGGTAGAGGTAGTTTCTACAATGTTACAAGATAGAATAAAGCAAGGAGTGTTCGAATATTGTGATGAACCCTACTGTAATTCATGGTTCCTAGTAAAAAAGAAGACTCCAGGCATTTATCAAATCATTAACATTGTAGTTGAACTCAACAGGCATACAATTCAAAATGTAAATTTATCTCCTAATATAAATACCTTTACAGAAAATTTCGTAGATTGCATAATAGCTTTGTTAATCGACTTTTTTTCAGGCTATAATTAAATTCTATTAGTATTTGAAAGTTGTGATATGACTGCTTTTCAGACTCTGTTTAAACTACTTTGTTATACTATACTTCCCTAAGGAGTAATTAATTCTATAGCTCAATTCTATTAAATCATTATAAAAATTCTGGGAGACCTGATATCAGAGATAGCAATTTCCTTTTTGGATGATATAAATATCAAAGGATCAAAAACGGATTATAATAAGGAAGAAATAGTTGATGGTGTGCGCAAGTTTATTTTAGAGTATATTCAAGCAATTAATAAAACTCTTAAATGTTTTGAATGTACAGGCTGTTCTATTGATACTAAATCAAAATGGTGTTATAATGGAATAGAAGTAGTAGGATATATAGTTGAATCTAAAGAACGTAAGTCTGTTAAGGCAAAAATTACGAAAATCCTCGACTAGCTGGAACTCAAGTCTGTAATAGAAATATGTATATTCCTCGGAGTGTATATATACTATAGGATATGAATTGAAAAGTTTGCATTAAAAGTAGAATCATTATATTATTTACTCAAGAAAGATTACGACTTCTTATAAACAAAGGAGCAAACTCGATCAATGGAAGTGTTTAAGAAAGAATTAATAAAATCTCTAGTTTTGATACTGTTAAACTATAATGTTGTACTTCTAGTTGGCCTTATCATTCTAGAAGTGAATACAAGTCTTAACAAATGAGATTCTATCTTAGGTTAAGAACTCAATGGAAAATAAACTATTACATACTTTGAGAATGGACTTTGGAACGCTACTGAGAGAAATTATGATGCTACAAAACGAGAATGTCGAGGAGTACTGAAAGCCCTTTGAAAGTGCAGATTTGATCTCTATGGGGTATATTTCATATTGAAAACAGATACAAAAGTCCTAGTTGTTCAATTAAACAGAGCTGTAACAAACCTCCTTAATACTTTAGTCACTCGCTGGATTGTGTGGATCAGATTGTTTGACTTCAAAGTTCAACATGTTAAAGACACTACTTATACTATTGCCAATAGATTTTCAAGGAGACCTACTATAACTATAGAGTTATTAGAGGATAAAAAGAATAAGATAGATATTAACAACTAGATTGCAAGCGAACTCAATAATATAGAAAACACTTTGGATTCGAATAACTTTGCTCAATCTAGGCAAAGTTATGAGTTAAAAAAAGGATATAATAAAGAGAGCTATAAGATCACTCAATATCTAATTATTTTATAATGCTCTAAAAATATAATCAAACAAGAATTCATTAGCTTCAAGAAATATGCGTTAGAATTCTCGGTATACGATAATTACTTATTCAAGATTGGGACCCAAAATGTGCCATACCGTAAGGTTATCGATAATCAATAAACGCAAACCTCTTTGATCAGTAACCTGTATAATGCATACGGGTATAAGGGAGTCGAAAGCACCTTCGATAAGGTGTATAGACTTTACTATTGGAAGGGAATATATAAGCAGATCAAGCGATTTATTAGTTCCTGCTCTAATTGTCAATTAAAACACTCGAATGTGTAAAAAGAATCGTTATATCCTATATAGGTAAATACATGTTGGCAAAAGTGTGGCTTGGATATTATATATATGCCCCCGGATAATGATTATAAATACTTAGTTATCTTACGAGATAATTTATTAGATTAGATTGAAGCCAAGGCTTTACGGAATGCTATCTCACAGACTGTAGCAGCTTTCATTTGGAGTGTTATCTACAGACACTCAATATTTGGTAAGGTTTCTATAAACAAAGGACCAGAGAATAAAGCATATATGGAATACTTCTTGAAAAAGTATAATATCAAACGAATATAGATCTCCGTCTATAATTCAAAAGCAAACAGCCAAATTGAACGAGGATACAAACCCCTAGCTGATGGATTGATCAAAGTGATAAATAATAAAGTAGGATAGTTATACCATCTCGATGCAATTTTGTTTGTTAACAGGGTTACTATACATCAACTCATTAATCTAATTCCTTTCTATATCATTTATAAATACCACTCTGTATTATCCATAGAAACACAATTCTATACCTAAAGAGTTTTAGACTAGGAAAAAGTGACTACCCGAGCCGATCTCCTAGTCTTATAATTTCGCCAATTGGAAACACGCAATATTGATATGGAAGAAGCGGTTATCCGAAAGAAATACTATTGCTTGAATGGAAAAGCATGCTTTAACAAAAACAATAATACTATCAACAAACAAATCGCTACAGAAAATATTATGCTTTAATTCGACCCCCAATCCAAAATTGATATATCGCGAGAAAAGAAACTCGCATATTGATGGCTTGGCCTATATCGAATAAGCAAAGCATTATCAAAGAAAGGTATATACCTATTGAAAGAAATAGATGACATTCCAATTGATAGAACTTATTCAGGCTCTCAACTCAAGAAATTTATCAAAAGAGAAGGAGAATATATTCCAGTTAGAGGAGAAGAAAGTTTAGAGAATATTATTAAAGCTAAACTTAAAGACCCTCTCAAAACGCTTTTAAATCCAAAATGAAATAAACAAATTACTTAATACTTTATAATTACTAAAGAAATAATAGATTAATTATAATTAAATAATAAGCTTTCACCATCAACAAATATAAACACCTATGTCAGGGTAGAGATTTCTATAATAAGCCTATCGACCAAGACTGTATTTCTCCCTATGTATAAATGATTAACAGGACTCCAATCAAGATTCTAGATAAGGAGAGAATACATTTGCTCTTTCAAATAATAAATGTAAAATTTATTTACCTTTTTTATTTTTTATGAGCTCCTAAACAAATCAGAAAGAAAAGAGATATCAAATAAGTAGAGCTATAAAGAAAACAAATAATCCTCTTTTACTTAGAAAGTTTCCTTTATGTTTTTAAGCACCTTCTTTACATTTTCTTATTTCAAAAATATTGCTACCCTATCTGAAATTCTGCAATATAGTTTTATTTCTTTTACACTATACTCGATCTGAACCTATACCTGTTTTCTTCATATACATTTTGCTTTATCTCACTTTTCCATTTAGAAATATACTTATAAAGTACTTCTTTTCGTTCTATATAAGTCTAATACTAATTATATAACTTTGTCAAATTTGGGCAAAGTTGTTAGAGCATACTTTCAAAATGTTTGGATCTAAGTAAGATCATACTTCTGGTTCTTCAGAAGAAGATTTTCAGAATATTACAAGCACTCAGTACTTGGATCTTCAATTTCAACATATAGATTACAATGCGCTGATAATTATAGACAATAAGAAAATTACTGGTCTGCTCGAAGCCTTTTGAACAATAAAGCAACTCCCGGAGGAATAACGATATACAGTATTCACAAAATTCAATTCTTGGGCGGAAGTTCAGAAAGAAACTGTAGATACCCTTATTGAAATATTAATAGTTCAAATTCTTCATAACAATCTTCACCTCAAAGCTAATATTTCCATAAAGCAAATGAAAGTCGAAAACAAGAACACTCTTGATTATATTACAAAGATTCGTAAGGCACAACAAAATACAATCAATAAGGTTAAACAATTCTGAGTATATTCTTTAAAAGGTTTTTTTTTCATTACAATTCTCATTATGTCGTATAGCACAAAATTCTATAAAGAATTTTTCAGGTTAGTAAAGATAGTTAATCTAAAGAAAATACTAAAGGCAGTTAATAGAGAACTTATTCATTGACTAATAAATCCCCCTAAATCCAGTATATAAGTTAATAGATACTTGATGCTCTTTGAATTCAAGAAAGCACTTAAAATCCTTGATAAAGACAATAATGCTATTATCTTTTAATGGGAGGATATTCAAAGAGTTGTGCTAGGTCTTAAATATAATATGATTGAAATGTTGGGAGAAGCTAGTATCAACTATTTGGAAGATAATCTATTAGTAGAAGATTTAGTCATTGAGTTTATAAAAATTCCTATTGTTTCTTTTAACAAAGAAGAAATCATAAATATCAATTAATAAAATAAACTTAGTGTTTTTGTTGATATTATAATGGAGGAATTAATAGTAAAATGCATTATGAATAAGATGGTCACTCATCAAGGCACTTCGAGTAAAGAAGAAGAGGAATTGGGTATACTTAAAGCTTACAAGTGTAATGCTAAGGCTTTGGTAGAAAAGAATTAATACTTAGCGTTGAAAGAGAGATACTTGATTAAGCTAATAGGCTGGATGGTTATAGTAGAATTAGTGAATTTGATGCCAGAAGAGTTATGCGGGCATTATATTCATCAACTTATAGGAACCCTTGGACTTAAAGCTTTTTGTATAAATCGAATGAATATTATACATTGCCTTCGTTTTTTTTACAAAAACCGTGATCAAATTAATGAAATTCGGATCAATAGCAAATATTACGATTAATTCAAAACCTATAAACTAGTTAATATAGAAAAAAAGAGAAAGATTCTTGGAGTTCTCAAATTCCGTTTTATTAAAGCCAATATTACTAAAACCAAAGTTATATAACAATATATAGCTGGCTTAATACATATTCGTAAAATCGGCTACTATACTAAAAGTTCTCTAAAGCACTGTCTCAACATTGCTACTATCGAATATCAATCTCTTATCGAACAATCTGTAGCTATGTATTCTTATCATAATTGCTATAAAAAGCAAGGCTTAGCTTTTGCTTATTATTGCTATTATTCGCTGATGTAACAAGCTTATAGATAAGACCTGAAACTTTAGTGATATGTCTCAAAATAATGAATGAATTGAGAATTCAGACTTATCATTATTCCTTTTTTAATTATTATTATTTAGGAAGACAAGATAATTGATCAAATCTTTATGTATAGGAATACAAAACTCTTATATTCTAAATCAGATTTCAATCAAATAGAGTAATTCATAGCCTATATAATCTACTTGGTTATAGATCGAGAATTCACATTCGATTGAGCAGTATGCTATAGCTGAGTGAGAAGTGATTCTGAAATCACTTAGCAAAGCCTGATAATGAAAATCTTAGGTGCAAATAGTAATATATTCGAAAAAGAATACTTTCAAGACATCGGATTAAAGAAAAACTATCGTAGTTTTTCTTTACTTATAAAGTCCCCTAACTTTGTACCTATTGACAATAAGGGATGAGTAATATTAGCTGGTAGTAATTTGATCTGGTTTTCAGAATCTAATACGGAGCTAGTAATGTAACCATTTGTAGCTTCTATTATTTCCTATACTACAATTATTAGAAACACTAATGGTGATATACAACCTCTCCTCGAAAATAATATGAAATATAAAGAAGTCAAAAGAGCTCATTAAACTTTAATTCCCATTTTCAATAAAACAATAACAAATGAAGGACAATATGAGATCTCAGATTTTCTTATGGAATACTGTTTGATTATGGAAAACCCTATAGAGCAAGTACTGATTGAAGGATTATCTTGGGATAATCAAATTGTACTCAATAAAGCCATGAAACTTCTTAATATAAATGAAGAAATGTTCACATTATAATATACTGAATGTGAATAAGTTGTTTGTAATCAATATTTGAAAGCTTTTGTGGATTCTCAATCTCTTGAGTTAGGATATAATAACAAATCCTACTTCAAAATCATTAATACTTCTATTTCTGAAAACAAGGAAAGAGTATTCCTTATACTAAACAAAAATAATGAACTCATTTCTATACTATTAGATTCTGAGGATAATCCCCTTAATAATAATAATAACTCCTCGAAAACTCTATTCAAAGACAAGAATATTAGTAAACCCATTCTATCAACCCCTCGAAGCAATAAGAGGACAACAAGCGATACCGGAAATTCTGCTTCTGCTAAAAGAAAGAAGATATCTAAGCATACTGTTGAAGTGATTCAGAAAAGCAAAAGGAAGATTGCACATTTGTAATCAAAAGTGTGATTAACACTACCGGAATCAAGCAATTATAACTTTGCCCAAATTGAGCAAAGTTATATCATGCCTCTTTGGTAATCATAATTTGCTAGTAAGGGATAAACCAGTTCCTAAAAAGTGTGTATAAATGGTTGGACTATTAATGCTTAATTTTTGTGCGATTTCTTTCTTTTTTTTGATTGACTTATCTTGATCGGAACAATCAAGTTATCAAAGTAGAGAGGAATGTAAACAGAAAAACATCCCTTGTTAATCACGTGACTTCTGTAGCTAGTATTTATAGACCTTCTTTCAATAGACTCGGAAAAAGACAATCTATATTCTTACCTCCTATTCGACTACCTACATTTTGATACATGCGTGCTGTATAGCTCCCATTTGTTCCCTCACCTCACTGTCGATGTCTGACGATTCATTCCATCTACTATGTGTAGCCATTTAGGATTGCTTTAGTTCTATGGTATATGCGAAGGCTTTTC
>PQXI01000423.1:0-19466 GCA_004786145.1 Botrytis paeoniae | reverse complement strand
GGGGGGGGGGAGTTGGCCTGCATCAGATGACAAGGAATTTGCATACACAGTTTTCTCATTCTTAAATTATCTTTAGCTTTACCTATCAAATATCAGTTCCAAACAATCCTGCCATATGATCTAGGTCATCACCGAGCTATCAAAATACATCTCATATCCGACTGAATAACATAACTGAAGTTCGAAGAGCGTCTTATACGAACTTACAAAGGCATGTGGCATCATGCTGGATACGTGAAGAACTAAATGGATAGACATTTCGGTTCATGAAGAACTAGACCAAACAATGAAGAGAATCAATCATCTTCAGAGTCATCTCCATCAATCCCGAACACATCACAAAATTACAATCACGGGTCAGGTATGCGAGTCCAACCCCAACAATCCACATAAGAAAGGCTATAAATTCTTCATTCCTCATTATCCGCTAGGAAACAAACTGCCTCCCTCCCTCCCTCCCCCCACAAAATGAAACACAAACACAATACAATACAATAAAACACAACCCCCCCGAATAGGACAACCACTTGGTCTACCTAGGTACCATCCTCTCGGAAAGTCAACACGCACAATATGGGTTGCGTTCCCCGTACACCCAGAGATAGAGATGACTGCTAAACCCAGATCTTAGATGCATGCTGCACAGTCTGTCTTGATTTTATAGAGCGATACTATCGCATCTAATTGTGTACATCATACCAGTCTTCTAAAAATTACTCTTCAGGCTATCTGAGAGATTTAATCTTCACCTACCCTCGTCCCATTTATGTTAGAGTACAGGCAGCCACAAAAGTTCGTCTCCTCTCGGTTCCAAGCAATTCAAGGAGGCAAAAAACATGAAGCCAGAAACTTTAAAAAATATATTGGTATACCATTTCGCATGTCTCGTTTAATATTTACCGCACTATCCATGTATCTATTTATCTAGAGCTCATCTAACTCCCCTCTCTACTTCATTGTAACCAACTCCTCGGCACTAGTAGGATGAATAGCCACACAGCTATCGAAATCCTTCTTTGTAGCTCCCATCTTGACAGCCACTCCAAAGCCTTGCAACATCTCACCACTACCCAATCCCAAGATATGAAGACCAACAACCTTCTCCTCAGGTAGTTTACATACTAACTTATACTTAGTTGGAGCCTTATCTTCTGGTTCCATCATCGCGTAATACATTGCTGTGAAACTAGTACTGTAGCATTTAATATTCTCCTTTCCATAGCGTTCAATAGCTTCAGGTTCGGTAAGACCGATAGAACCAACTTCTGGATGGGCAAAAACGACAGAAGGAACGTTATCGTAGTCGAGTTTTGAGTCCTTAAATTGAGGACCTCCAAATAGACGATCGGCGAGTTTGCGACCAGCGGCAATGGCTACAGGGGTTAATTCAACCTTGCCGACGACATCACCTAGAGAGAAGATGTTTTCGACATTGGTGTTTTGATATTCGTCAGCGATGATTTGTCCTCTCTCGTTTTGTTTGACGCCTGCTTTGTCCAAGCCGAGCCTCTCAACTTCCGGAGATCTTCCAATGCCCCAGATCAAATCATCCACATCTTCGAGAACACCCTTTCCATTAGAATCCTCATAGTGAATGGTAAGTTTACCAGTCTTCTCATCTTTTTCTATTTTGCTTTGGGTAGAGTTCTTGTGCAATTTAACGCCCAAACGTTCATATTCATTTGTGATGGCTTCTTGAACCATAGGATCGAAGTTTCGGAGAAACTTGTCATGACGGATGAACAAATGTGTTTCCGTACCAAGAGCATTGAACATGCCTGCAAACTCAACTGCAATATATCCAGCGCCAACCAAAGCGACCTTCTTGGGTTGTCTCTCAATATCGAAAAATCCATCACTGTCGACACCGTACTCTGCGCCAGGAATACCCTTAGGAACAGTAGGACGGCCTCCAACTGCCAAAAGAATCTTTTTGGCCTTGATTATTTGCTTGGTGCCATCGTCTAATGTAACTTCTGCTTCATTCTTTCCAGTCAAAGATGCGTAACCGTGAATATATTCGACTTTATCATTGCCGAGATTTCTCTCGTAAATGCCATTCAATCTCTTGATGTATGCATCTCTCTTGTTCTTGAAATATGACCAATTGAATGGTGCGGTGGTCTCGACCGAGAATCCATAGGCTTTGGACTCGTGGATTGCTTCTGCGATTGCGGCGGCGTTGAATGTAACTTTCTTTGGTACACAGCTATTATTCATTAGTGGATATCTTTGAAAGAGACGAAGACGAAGAATAACCCTTCACTCACCCAACATTAACACATGTACCACCGAGTCTCTTGCTCTCTACTGCAATAGTCTTTACACCGTAAACACCACTTGCTTTTCTGGCTGTAGCCAAACCGCCACTACCACCACCAATGACCAAAAAGTCACACTCCTTAGGGATTGGAGCCATATTGAAAGTTGTTGCTGAAAATTGGCGAGAAAGAGAAGAAAGTCTAGTATATGCCGTCTTGGAAGATGATCGGGCAAGAAAAGTAAATCTTTGCATGAGAGCTATTTTTCAAAGCAAAGGAAAGAGGAAGGAGGGGTGGATTTCTATAGCTTTTGGCGGGGGCCTTGTTTACAAGGGTTAAGGTAGGATTGGGTGACGTCTGAGGAGGTGCTAGATGTCGATTACCAATTGTGTCAGATTGGGTTACACTGTACAGAAGTCTAGACTTGGATAGCTTTGAGGTATTCAATAACGATACGATTGTAATGAAGGGGTTCGTTGGATGGAATTCGAGATTTTGAGTTGTTATCACGATTTATTGATTTCTCAGCAGAAACCTCGGCTCTTCCATTTTCTAATTGTTAAGCCTATCTAGCCAGATCCGTTGATGTTTATGAATACACATCGTGAAGGTATTTGGAATATCGAAGATGAATGTTATTGAAATGCTTCAATAAGCACTGTGTTTAATAGATGGACCTTCTCTTAAAGATTCAATTGACGAGTACCTAGGTATGCTGTAAATGTTATTCTTATTGGATGCGAAAGGCCCGCGTTACTGCAATTCATTCCATCATCGACTTCTTGCTCTCTTTCACGCTATCCCCATAGCCAATGTAGTGACCTGTTAACGCGAAACTAGTCGATACATGAGAGACCCGAGTACCTGAGCTAGAGTTGGTTGATGAGTCCAGTGATCCCTCCCGGTGAGCGCCTTTTGCATGCACACCAAGCAGTTTCGCAGTATAGTTCTTATCGTACTTCTTATCGTAACAAGGTGCAAGCAAGGTTAAAAAAAAAAAGTCTGGGAATTGCTTTCCAAATCACTCTCACATCAATCAACACCAGCCCGCATAAACGATCATGAATGGCAATCACCATTCCCAGCACCCTCAAAGCTGCGGCTCTCAAACAAATTGCCTTCAAATGCGGCATCTCAACTTCTGGCACCAAACCCCTCCTCATCCAGCGTCTCCAAGATGAGCTTCCACAAATTACTTCGACGAACACGAAAGGCTCGTCAGCCGACGCTAAACCTCTGCGTATCTTAAGCATTGATATGGGAATCCGCAATTTCTCATTCTGTCTCCTTGAAATTCCCTCCTCGAAATCAACCTCCAAGTCGCGATCTTCCAAGAAGAACTTAAATCCTACAATTCCCATTCCTATCCTCCAATCCTGGCAAAAACTTTCTCTCCTCCCGCAATCCCCTCCAAATGCCGATCCTGAAACCAAAGAAAAAGCCCGCAACGAATTTACTCCCTCCATTCTCAGCACCGCAGCCTACTCCCTACTCCGACATACTCTCCTTCCTCTCTCTCCCACCCATATTCTAATAGAGCGCCAGCGCTTTCGCTCCATGGGTTCCAAACATATCTTAGAATGGACAATTAGAGTAAACATGTTAGAAAGTATGTTGTGGGCTACTCTCAAAACATTAGCTGAAGAGAAAGTATGGGGCGGAGAAGTAATTGAGATTGCGCCGAGGAAAGTAGGGAGTTTCTGGGTTGAAGAGGCCGGATTGTTAGATGGAGAGGAGGAGAAGTTCAAGAAGGTTAGGAACACAAAGGAAGTGAAGGCGAGGACTAAGGGTGCCAAGATTGATTTAGTTAGAGGGTGGTTGGAAGCTGGGGAAAAGGAGAGTGGAGAATCTCAGAATCATCTTGAAATGGTACAGATGGGTAGTCAACAGGTTAAAGAGGTGAAGGAGAGATACACGGCAAAATGGGATAGGAAAGCTGGGAGAGCGAAGGGATTCAAGGTTAAAAGTAAAACGAGAAACAACGAGGATAAGGAAGAAGAGACAATAGCAGAGAAAGAAGATGAGGTAAGTAAACTAGACGATCTGGCAGATTGTCTATTGCAAGGAATGGCGTGGCTCAAATGGCAGGAAAACAAAAAGAGGGCATTAGAGGAGGGCGTAGAAGTTTTGCTTGAATGTTGATTGAACGATTCCCTTTCATAACCCGTTTTTAATGCCCCAACCAAATATCCATCTACTACCCAATCCCACTTCAAGGATTTGTTACTCGTCCCAAGATCTCAAGAAGTCAAGCCATCGAGATCCTAACGAAACTACCGACCTATAACTCATCGATTTATGAAACATAGCTCACCTGCCCATCCATCCCACCTTACACAACTCAACCTCTCGTTGTCATCTCAGCCCTATACGAACTACACCATGCACAATAACATACCATCCCAAACCTCAACATCTTAACAAACTCCAACTATTAATCTCACAGATATGCAACATAACCTCCTCATCAGCATCCCGACCTTCCTCTTTCCCTTTCCGATCGTCGTCTGTTTTTTTTTACACATATATATCGTCTCAGAACATCCATGCTAAGATTCTATGCGGGGGCGGATAACTACCAATTCTTGTATCTCATGTCCGTCATGAGCTATTGTCCCCTAGCGATGTCAAGGGTTCGACGATCAAACACGAGATGAGGCTATATATAGCGCTATAAATAGTATGAATAGGACTATATAAGCCTATGTTATACTGTCTTAAATTTCCGTTGGATTTTCCACCAATGAGGTTTTATATACATAACAAACTCAGGGGTCCAAATTGGGAATTTTTTGCATATAAACACTTCTCCATTCACATTACCTTCGCAAAAGCACTCGTATGCGATCCAGGTATCTAATATCTATCCTAACCACGAACGAACTTGTGACTCGCCGAAAAATTAATAATTCAAACGCCTTCTCGCCTTTTGATGCTGAATTTCCCCTCTTAGTTTCACCCAGTACGCCATGCCAATTTTCACGCAAGCCCAGTGACATACATAAACCTCATTGCCCACCCACAAAATTAGATTTTTGATCTACCTACCAACCATCTCCCCAATCAGCATCCTCATCTGTAGCTTTTGGAGCTGTATCTATTTTCTTAGCCGTAACTGGTTTACTCGCTACAGAAGCTGCTTTTTTCGTTCCTAAAGAACTAGCTGTGGTAGTTCTTGACGATGATAAAGGTCTTCCATTTGTTTTCGCTGCGGGCTTTGCCAAGCCTTTTGGTAATGACTTTTGAGCTGGTTTCTTTTGTTGGGCTGCTAACCAACCCGCGAAATCCGGTTCACCATTATCTTCGAAGGGGGTTGCAGTCGAAGGTGGGGCTATAGTATTTTTTGATGCCGATTCGCTAGGAGCATCGAAGAAGGAATCCTCTTCCATGTCACCCCATGCTTCTATATCGTCCTCTCCTGCGTTCGCATCTTCGAAATAAGAGTGACTGACCAAAGGCGTGTTAGCTGAGGCGACAGCTGGTGAAGTCACAGCTTGGCGATGCAGAGCCGATGCAGACTGAGTTGAATGACGAGCTTCATTTTCTTGTCGTGCTGATGTCGGACGTGCGTCTGGAGTCACAGCACCACTCGATGGTTGAATTTCACCAGGAGCAGCAGCTACTTTATTGGTGAATGAAGAAATAGCCCAGCCTGCCCATGACGAACCTGCATCACTGGGCTGTGGCGTGCTCATTCGGGGTGTAGATGATGAGGCAGCTTCGCCTGTGGTAGGTGGTGGTAAGGCAGTATCAGGCATTGTGGCAGCAGATTTGCGAATACGCTGCAGGTAAACGTCCATTGTCTTGTTTGTTTGGTCTCGAATGAGTTTCTCCTTGTCTATTAGACAAGGACATAAGGCCGGTAATATGCGATTAGCGCAATCATCATCACTGAATGAGTCAGCTGTAACAGCTAATGCTAGTAAGGCTGCATTTCTGGCATGAACGAATGGATCGCGAAGGGACCTTGTGAAAGCGGCGATTAACACCTTTGATCTCGTGCTAACTCCCAGATTCTTGGCAATTTTGCCCAAACAGATTGTCGTGTTTGTTCGAATACCAGGTTGTTCGTCGTTAGAAGTTTTGGCTAAATATTTCAACAGTTCTCCATTAATTGTCCGGTCTGATAATTTCCCAATAATTGTCAATACTGCTTTGACTGTCTGCTCTCGTACGACCGGTGCAAGATCCGTAAAGCCAGTGACCTGTTTCAATCAGCATGTGCTTGCAAATGAAGCGCAGTTACTCTTACCATTTGGGGGAAGATTTTATCATTGACCACTTTCTGTGGTAGTCGATCGATCATAAGGGGAAGATTGTCCAAAAGACACACCCGAATAGCTCTGTCAGGACTGCTAAATAGCCGAACAACGACAGGTGTGACCTTTGCTTCAAAATCGTCATCTGTAAGCTTAGTGCTAATCTTCATAACAACACTAAATACTTTTGGTCCACCACCCCCAAATTCAACAGATTTCAGTAACTCTGGAAGGATCTTCATCTTGAAATAATCCTCCGGGAAGTCATTTGAAAGCTCATCAAGGTCGCTCCACAAGTCAGCTTAAATCCGGTGTGCTTTTGATATGATAATTTACCTCAAGAACTCTTCTCGTTCAGCTTCCGTTTTCATCCCCAGATTATCGACACCTTCAGTAAGCTTGATAAGGGGAGTCTCAAAAAAACCTCCACTTCGACGACCTTGCTCAAGGAAATGACCAACGCTCAGTCGAGCTTTGGGATTGCTATTAACTAAACGTCTATAGCTTGACTGCATACTGGGAGGTATATTCTTCGTCTGGCCGGCTTGATCACCCCCTGTGAAGTCTCCATTGAAGACTTCAAAAATCAAAGTTCCAAAATTATAAGAATCAGTCGCATATATTGGGTGTTTCTTGATAGAATCCCAGCCAGTATTCGCCAATTCTGGTGGAGTATATCGTCTGGCATCGGGTACAAGACTGCCATAGTTCTGCGAGGTTTAGCATTTGGTATTATATATGCTAGGAACACATATTGCTCACATAAATGATTGCCTCAGTATCATTCATATTGCTTAATACCTCAAATCCTCCAACTCTCCACTCGCCGCTCTCACTTGTGTAAATTGACCCTACTCGAAGCATTCCATGGACGGATGATGCCTCGTCATTGATAAATTTAATTGTTTGCTATATGTTCCATGAGACTTATGCATAAAAAATGGTACTGACCACAAACTTACTGCTATGCTAAACAATCCCCATTTCAATGTCTCCGGGCTCATGCTCTTTCTCTTGATATGCCATCTCAAAGGAACCACTCTCTCAGTAGCGATATAAATGTATGTGTCGGTCTATTCCCATATCGCAAGTCAGATATACCACGCGATGATTTGATTGTTGATAATTCATACCTCAACTGTGTCCAGCACTTTGATAACTCCAGGATGTCTCAACGTTCGAAGCTTCTTAACGGCATTTTTGGCTAGGGGTAATCGAGACTTATTCGCGCTAACATCGAAGGAGAATATACTGCAATTAGAACCGTCTTCCTATGATACCATTAATTCCATATTCTGTACCAAAGTCATCTGTAGCGCATACTCTTTTGGTTCCATTGTATAACTTCCATATGGATTGCTCTATATCAACCTGGTCCCCAAATGTGTAGGGAAATGGAGGTCCCTTTGATATCGCAGATGCGACCGCAGACTTCAAGAAATCCATAAGAAATCTGCAATAAAATAAAATTTAAGAATACAATATTCAGTAAAGTAGTATTTATTATTTGTGAAAGAGAAGTAGACAGCTTTGCCTATCGATTCGATGATTGACCCTCGCTATACTAAGTCAAGCACAAAACGAGGCGGTGTATTTAGGCAAAATCGATGACCAGCGGCCGCAAAACCCCGTGCACCCGTGCCTAACGTCTCGTCCACAGTCGCGTCTTCTTTTATTTATTCATGCTTGATATACCTGACATCTCAACACAATTCACGATACATCCTGATGCCTCTTTCTTCGGGTACAACTATACGGTTGAGAAAGAAGATTTGAGAATGGACGGCTAGAACTCTTATCGTTATATTCTGAAGTTTCTGTCGAGAAAATATGGACTTTGACAGCAAGCAGGCTGCTCCAACTAGATCAGCAACTAACTTCGACAATAATTTCAGATCGCAATCATTTTCAAGCATAAAAAGAAATGCAGGCGTATGTGGAACTCTCACTTTTTGACTTTCATAAACATGTCAATGATGAACATCTGGTAAAAGGTCCGAGTGCTCAAAAATGCTTCTTCTGGTTCTGCTTTGGTTATACTGTCTCCTTGTCATGGTCGATGATACTACCTTTTGCGATTATCAAACCCTGGCGGCGTCCTCCATTTCAGGCAAGACTGTTTTAGCTCAAGGCTATCAGCTTCAACAATGAAAATATGAGGGCAAATTGATGTCTTTGGACACTATTGCTATACGGAGTTAGATATCGCATTGCCCCAAGATGTATGACCAAAGGCTGTGATAGAAAACGGGATTGAAATTGCTGCAAAAGGGATTCGATCTTCTGTCGAAGTCAGTTAAGACGTACATTGTTGGTTTATAGCTCATTGCACAACCGCTGAAGCAAGCCATATGACGACTCTTTATAGACTGAAAAGACCTGAGACAAAATCAATTCTCTTCTCTAAAAAATTTGGACTATCATGTTCAAAGAGATTTGCTAACTTGTTAGTTTCAAGCTCAGTCCGATGACAAGCTCGACGAGACGAGTTCAACCGCCTCACTCTCAACTACTAGCAAAGCCATAAAATGTTTGGTGTGTAAGCGAGAGGAACTCACACTCGATCCTTTATATCGTTGTTCAAAATGTTTAGCCCGATGGCATGCTAGTTGCCATAAGCCACGTCCACCGGTTGGAGCTGACGTCACGTATGTAATATCTCCCCTCGTGCTATTCGACAATTGCTAAAAGCTAAATAGTGATTGGTACTGCAATCATTGTATTAGAAAACATGGCTTACCATCAACAGAGTTTTCACCAGAAAGACAATCGCTGGGCGGTGTTTGTGAGATACCTGGATGCAACAAGCAGATTTACAGCATGTTGGGTAAAACCAAAGATGATAGAGTCTTGTGTACTCTGCACGAGATGACAGAGAAAAACAAGAGGTCTAAGCTTGCTAGCAAAGCACAAATATCAGCCATGTCAAGACCAGTCTCGAAACCCATTAAAAAAACAAGACTTTATCCTGTTAAGTATGATGAGGACATGCAAGGAATGAAGCGTAAACGAGGTAGAAAGCCTGGAGATTCGAATAATAAGCAAATGCTTCCAATTAGTTTTCCTGTTCAGTCAGATTCCAATGATAAACCAAGCGCGAGACCTCAGGAGACTTCAAATTCGGAGGGCTCGCTGTCTACTCTAGGACTGCGACCTCCCCGGGCTGAAAACTTGTCCCATTCTCCCACATCGAGGAAGCTCCTTCAATCACAATTGAGAACAATCAAAGCACCGAATATGAATGGTAGCCGGGAAGTGTAAGTTTAATGTATTGAATACTGAGTGAATATGTCTAATATAACCTATTCAGACCTAAAATTCCGAGCCGAACCATAATTCAACCAATGTCAGAACTCCCATCGTCGCCAGAGTATGAGCCTCCGTCGCCAGGTGAAGTCGAAGATAATATTAGCTGTTCGCCAGAATACGAACCACCGTCGCCAGATAAAGTTGACAGTGATGTCAATATTTGGCAATCTGACGTGGAGCACCTCGATGTTGAACAAGACGATAGCCCTGGCTCTCAAATACAAGACGAGCTTAGAGTTATGCAGGAAAGTGCCAAAAAAGTTTCAACGGTGCCTGGGGATGAACTCGTTCATGGGCACGGATCGTCGTCGTCACCAACCCTCCTGTCGTCCACTGGACGACCGCTTGAAGCAGTATCAACCTCTACGGAGAATCAGATTCCTGCTAGCAAAGCTTCCTTAATTGACCGAAAAGAGGTTGCCGAGGAACAATCCTCGGCAGCTTCTTCTACGGCCCCATTTCCAACAATTCCTTTGATCAGGAGGCCATTAAAGCCTATATCACCAAAATCTAATCTAGATACCACAGCTCAAAACATGCACTTCCTTAACCCAGAAAGTGAAAACCGCGACGTCTTATGTCTAGCTCAGAAACAAAAAGCTGAAACTATGGTTGCAAGAAAGATAGCGCCGTCTAAGCAAGTACTTCATCATCATCAAATCATCAATAATGCAATGAATCAATCTATACCTCTTCAACCCACCGAAAATTCTCGGGAGTTGGAGTCTACAGTTTCACAATTACACCAAGAGGGACCGCAGGAGAGATCGAATCAACAGAGTCCGAAACAGGAAGAGCCGAAGCACTCCGCGCCACTTTATGGTGATTACAAGCCCAACACTATTGAGTATCAACGCCAATTGCGCTGCTTAACATATGATCCCAGCGTTCTTGATTATTATCTGGATCTACAGAAAGAATCACAGGCTAGGGCTGAGGTTGAAAAAGAACAGAACATTATGCCCCAATTAAATAACGCCGCCGATACGCAAATCTGGGGTAATATTGATCCTAGAGTCGCCTGGCCGAAAGAACAATCTGAGAGTTGGTACGAGGCTAAACGTAAAGAAATTGATGCACGGGGTGGGAAGAAAGCGAATTTTGGGATATTACTTACGACACAAGTGAGAAAGGAGAGAGCTGATAGAGGTTGGCATCCTAATCAGAACAAAGAATATGTTCCCAAGGCGGACAGAAAAGGTGGTTCGATCTTCGTGGGAGATGATGATAGTCGAGGCGATATCGAATTGGCGATTAAGGGTGGCGAGTTAGGAGTTCTTGTACCAGTAACAGGAAGGGATGGAAAAATAACTTCGGAAAAGCAATTTCATCCAAAAGATAGTTGATGGGCAATTGGGAGTATGGATTGGGATTCTGTTCTCCTGGGGCGTTTGATTTGGATGCGGGAACGATGATTTATGGCCCCTTTACATTCTTACATGGCCTCTAATTGGAGTAGATAGGAGTGTGGCATAATGGATGACTTTGGGTGAGATTGGGGAACTCTCAAATGTCACGGAGTCTTTTGGCACTACCCACATAACATGCATGCATACAAGAGGGTATTAAAATGGATATGCAATGCATTAATAGAATCTACTGCCTTCTGTGCGCGCTATTGATGTCTATATAATAAAATTACTCTTGACTGCTACAGTAAATCCGTCAGTAATATCATCGTATCTAAGCAAATATCGATGGTCCTATAAACTACCCCTGCGATACTTGAACTGATGGCACTTTACGTAGAACGAGTATAAAAACAGACACGTTACCAATCGAAGTATTTGTATTGTATTGCTAGTATTTAGACATTACGTTGCTATGCCGCGCTGGCAGTAGAGAGGAGTGAAAATGGCTACCGGGTGGGCGGAATAATGATCGGCTAGGGGACTGTGATGGGATAGTATAGAAAACTTAGATATCTGAGACATTGTTGAATGCTTGAATACATGCAACTTGATATTGCAAGAATAGGGAGTTTTTCTTGTCAGAATGGGGTGGACCAAAGAGATGAGATGAAGGAGGTGGGACGAGTGATGAAAAGAGAAATCGATGGGATTGACGGGGAGCAGAGTGAAGGTTTCATGGAGGCGGCATTGCATCTGCCGCTGACGTTTTAGGTAAGACTTTCATAATCATACGAGTCTCTGATCCTTAAGACATATCACCACTTATCAACCACTCACTAGACAAGACAAGATCATGATATTATTGATGTTGACCTCAAAATGCTTTTGCCCACTTTCTTCACTCCCAAAAATCCGCACTTTCCGATTCTTCTTTCTCATAAATCCTTTGAGACAACCAATGCACTGCAGAAATGAGGTTCGGGTTTTGAAAGCCCGCTCTCGTAAGTACTTTCAGTTCGTCTCATGTATCTGATCCTAGACTAAAATGCCCTAATTCTTTGGGGGGCACCAGGCAATTCCGTCGAGTCTACTGTCTTTGACAATACAGTGGATGACTGCATTGTTGTTCATCGATAATCTTCCCCGCTATGCCAAGACCATCAAGTTAGCTTTCCCCATCGTTATATTGTGTTTGCAGAAGACGACTCCATGAATGAAAATAGAAGGAGAAAATGAGAAATTTCAATGTCTCACGATTCCAGGAAGGTTGAATTCCGTAAAAAGAGTCCGCTGCGATGGCCAGTCGCCAGCCGAAAGGCCTTGCCAGTCAACGCTCAAACCTTCGATACCATCACCTTGTCTAAGGGCGGCTCCCAAAGGAAGATTCGTTCGGTCGGAGGAGTTGCCGTTTTTCTCTATAACAGTAAAGTAATCCCAAATGCGCTTGTAAACACCCTCAAGCCCGTTTCTGAGGCCGGACGATGTGTCACCGGCAGAGATGTTCACAGGGAGGAGAGCCGAACTGGTTTCATGGCCGTCTTCCCATCGAGTCAGTTTTACCAGGAACCAATCGTTGGGAATATCGTTACTCATGGTGAAAGCGTTTGATGTTGTCCAAATTCGAGAACTGAAGTTTGTTTTGTTGAAATGGATTGTGAGTAAAATGGGTTGCTAAAAAGAAAAGCGAGTGATCTTCTTGAATTGAGTGGCAAATTTGGTGGTCGAAAGCCCAGAATATATAGCCTCCCAACATTAATACTAATTGGATTGTTCTCTTTTACAACAACAATCATCTTTCAATATCCTCAAAAGGATAGGCAGTGAGGGAACATAGGTTCTTTCATTCGTGTTTTTTCATAGGCATGAAGCCTTCTTTGTAGCGAACATTCTTCCAAAGTGAATCCCCTGGAGATAACTAACTCAATGGCATTCCAAACATGCATGCACCAAATGCAAGCAGTAGTTAGCCATTGCCATGACGAACTAGCAAGATAAAGATATTATGATCAATCATACTCATCATATCCATTGTCGAAGCGGCCTTGTTCTCTTTGCGTGCTTACAAACTCTTCGGTCATCAGATTGCTGAGCTTTGCTCTCTTCAAAGCTTTCACGTCTTTGTGCCAATCACAAGCATAATCACAAGTAGGTACTTCGTTCTCTCCGAAGTATTTGCAGATCAGCTTGTGTCGACATTCATCAGTTTCTTCGCAGTATGAAACCAAAGCTTTCAAGCTATTAATCCTAGCTTCTAGATTGGCTCTTTCTTTGGCATCTCGAGAAACTCTGTTGTATGCTCGGTCACGATCTTCGCGGCTGTAATACATGATATGTATGCTGGCCTTCCCGTCCCTTCCGGCTCGTCCAGCCTCTTGGTAGAAGCCTTCGAAAGATTTTGGAATTTGCCAATGAATGACAAACCGTACATTTTCCTTGTCTATGCCCATGCCAAAGGCAGTTGTCGCAACTATCACGTCATAGCCCTTATCATTATTGATCCATCGATTTAATGTTTCGGTCTTCTCTTCGTGAGTGAGTCCGGCATGGTAGGCTCTGGCCCCTATTCCGCTATGTCTCAATCTAGACGCGAGATTCTCACAATCTTGCCTAAAAAGAGTGTAGATAATTCCTGACACATTATCCAGGCGTTCGCGCTTCTGTTCGAGTTCGGTCCGACGTTCTGGGTTTTCCATTCGATTTCTGTGAACTCCCTTGAGCCAATGTAAGAAATCATTGAAATGGTCTGATTCATCTGATTTGAATCTCACTTCACAATGAAGGTTCTCGCGGTTCGTTGTCATTCTAAAAACCTTCAAATTTGTTTCTGAGAGACCCATAGTGCCTATAACATCTTGCCGTACTTGATCCGTAGCTGTTGCCGTTAAACAAATAATGGGTATATCAGGAAATGTCTCTCGGAACCAGGAGAGATTCTTAAAGGACTTTCTAAAGTCATGGCCCCATTCGCTAATACAATGTGCTTCATCAACGGCAATCCTAGCAAGCTCTCGCTGTTCATGCACAGTTCGAAGATTTTTGCGGAAATTGTCTGTAGAGCAATACTCAGGAGTCACATACAAAAGTCTTGTTAGGGGATGGCCAGATTCAAGGTCTGCAAGGAGTCGTTGTCGTTCGGGCCAAGCTGTATTTCCATTAATGGTACCCGCTACGATTCCTGCAGACTGTAAGGCATTTACTTGATCGGTCTAGCTTGATGTAAGTATAGAAAAACGTATGGCCGATTCTGACTTACCATTAATGAAAGTAATGGCGAGATAACAATGGTTACTGAAGGCGTAAGTATTGGCGCTGGGAAATGAATGGAAAATAGGCATCGAGACTTACTCCCTTGATCGATCACTGCAGGCAGTTGAAAACATAAACTTTTCCCAAATGAAGTGGCAGCCTGAATGAAAACATCATGTCCATCCAGTGCAGCAACGATAACCTCTCGCTGTAAGGGCCTGAGGAACTTTAGCTCATATTTTGGGAAATATTGTTAAAGGGGACTACCTGAATGAGGTCTTTTTGAATATACGGCGCAATGTAAAGTCAATGTCAACACAAGAATCGGATCTTGAAAGGGTCCTTGACAAGGGCATTTTGTAAGGATTCAGAGGGGGGATCTTGGAGATTTGCGTGGTTTTAGTTGTTTGCTATTGCAGTATAGCAGAAGAAGACTAATCAGTCAGACTCTTGAAGTGTGGACAAACCGAATGCCTTATTCTTGTCATTAGAAAATATCCTTACTCTCGGTTTCTCACAATGTCTTTGCTTGTTTTATTTGGTGATTCAGCCTCCAGCGGAAGATATTCTGGGATTTTATACAACACAGCAAATAGTGTGGAGTATATTATGGAACTGATTTGAAATCAAAGAATTAGTATAATCTGAGATCTGTCAATGATTATCGATCATCTGAACAGTCAAGATCCATTTATAAGGATCAAGTGAAGCTAGAGGAAGAACAATATTCAAATTTATCTAGCAGGCAGGTGTTGTCAAGAACCTCTCTAGCTCTTTGGATGCGATACAGCCAGCAATGAAGATAGATGAAGAAAGCCTGTGGTCTTACTTATCTTCTGACTTAATATGTGACCTCCATGAAAGTAGGAAGATATAAATTCTGAGGTTTCACTGCCGTCGTACTCAAAATCCAAGGGAGAAATGCATATTTTATTAAACACATCGGTACCTGCATCAATTTAAAGCCGGCGCTTACCTATTTCGAGAAAGCTTAACCGAAAATCATGATGCTAGAGAAATGATCAATGTGACAACAAGCAGGTCAATTGCGACAGAAGAGAGAGAAGGCCCTCGAATATTACCCCTTCTTGAAAATATTACGGATGCATGGTGTTACATAGGACATAAACCCCTCATTATGCTGCTTGACCTTTCTTCTCGACCAATTCTCAACTTTACCGCCCATTCAAAGGCACGGATTCTTAAGTAGTTCCCATCGAATTGATAAGGGTCTGGTCCCTTTTTCGCGAAACAAGAAAGTGTTGAAACATCTTCAGCCACATCTTACGGAAAACACCGACAAAATTATTGAAAAGGTTGGAGTGGAAGATATCATGGGTCCCACTGGTCCTCCCCTTGGAGCAGCAATAATGTCATCAGGTCGACCTAAATTCGAAAATGGCATGCCAGGTCCAGGTCCGGGTCCTAGACCACAGAATCTAAGTGTATCTCGACGTGGTCCCCCCCTTCGGCATGCTCAGTCGAACTCTTCGCTATCTTCCAAAGTCCCGCCATCGCAAGGGCAAGTTGTCGCCTTAGTACGGGAATCTATGAATAAGGCTTTGGAGGAAAACATAGTGAAAGCTGCAGAGTCGAGCGCTGTCAGCAGCGAGCTGATGCCAGGAGTCACGATTGATCTGAGCCATAGACGTATACAAAGATTTCCAGAAGAGGTTGTCGACATCATAAAAGTCGAACTCGTACGGTATTTATAATCCTTCATTCCTTGCAGGAGGCTTGGAACTTGTCTCACATGTTGAGCTTTTTCCAGCATCTCAGAAATTAAATATATTTTTTAATGATAGCTAATACATATTCATGGTACAGACTTGCATTATCCCACAACGAGATCCAAACATTCCCCTCCAGGTTCGCAGAATGTACCTCGTTACGATATCTGAACCTTCGAAACAATATCATTCGAGAATTCCCACCAGCAGTATGCAAGGTCAAAATAGCGTGAGGCAAGCTCGAAGACGCTGACTTTGTTTTAGATATGCCAGTTAAACTTCCTCGAAATTCTCGACCTTGGACGAAACAAACTACGGATGTTGCCACCAGGCATTATAAATTTGACATCATTGAAGGTTTTGTCCGTTCAAAGGAACAGGATCGAGGAACTTCCTTTATGTGTGGCAGATATGACATCTCTTCAAGTCCTGAAATTGGATGGGAATCCCCTGAGATTTCCACCTAAAGAGATCCTTCAAGCGCAAGCTTTGAACTCCCCTAGCGGCGGCCCCTTACAAGAAGGTGAGATAGACGATCTTGCTGTCACAGCACAGATCAAAAGATTCTTGAAGTCCAGAGCCATGGGTCGACCCGAAACCGAATCCGGCGGAGAAGAATCGAGCGAGGGTACCGAGACTCCACGGCCTACTATGAAGCGTGTTGTGAGTGGTCGTTTCCCCATAAAGGTCGACGGCGTTCCCCCATCGCCAGCTCAACCTCGACCACCACCTATACCTTCTAGATCACATCAAAGAGGCTTCTCGCAACAAAACGCAGCGCTTCGGCGACCTGGCGTAATGCCCCTCACAATTGGAAGCACAAACGAAAGGGTCCGCAGTAACAGCGAGAGTCTTTTGCAGGCTAACCGTGATCGACCGGACCGCTCTTCAACGGATCGCTCGCGACGAATGGGTATCGTTTCAAGGAAGGCAGCGGAGTTAGGAACGGTTGACGAGACGAACAAATCGAATCGTTACAGTCTTCACAACAGGGGTCTCAGTCATGGATCTGCAATGCAGGGTAACGGTACTGGGTCTAATGGCAATACGATTAGTCCAGCAAGCCCGGCAGATTCAGCGGGCCAAAGAGCTACCTACGTCCGCCGCTTATCAAGCTTACCGGAACGCAAACGAGAATCTACTTCTCCAGATCCTATTATTGAAGGGGCTAAAGGTGTATTGTACGCTTTGTTTCAAGTCCATCCTCTTATTGAAACCTTGATTGGCCTGGTTCGGAATCCTGGCGAGAAGAAGTCAACTTTGGAGAGGGTATTTTACAATGCCAAAACACATGTGGAAGAGCTAGATCAGGATGTTCAACGGTATGATTCTTACTCGGAGGAAGATGAGGAAGCTTCTCCTCGATCAAACGAAAATGTTAAACGTGCCTGTTTGACTTGTGTTGGTGCATACATTCACGTATGTGCTCAATTATCACAAAATGTCGAGATTCTTCTTATTAATGGCGATCCTCGATATATTCGGACCCTACTACTTCAATTATACGGAAGCGTAGCAGAAGTACGAAATGCTGGGGCGAGCTTGTTTCCTCCTGGACAAAGTCGATCTGGTAGACACCCAGGAAGTAACCACGAGGCAGGATATCCAATCAGAGACAAATCAGTTACTCCGACACGAGAGAGGCCTGGCACGAACTTTAGATCGAGAAGTGCGACTGTAATTCAACATTCAAATAATCTACGAGTAGCGATAGATGCTCCCCCACCATTTGTCAATGGAAATGGGCGTTCCGCAACTATGACAAGCGCTACGCCACGCTCTGGAGAATCATTCGGTTCAACAGGTACCAGTGGGCGTCTGGTGGGAGACTTTACTGAGGAGGATAAAATCTTTGAAAAGATATTTCTTCGTCTACAGCAAACATCAGAAATGGCCCTTAAAACTCTTCCAAATGTTAACGCCCATTTCCTCGGATCCATGCAAAAGAGTGCAATTTCAAGTAATGCAGACCACGGTAAACAGTATTGGCAAGTATTAATACACAAATGCACGCACGCGTTATACATAGCGGACGCGCTTAAATCTCGTTTATCACAAATTAAATTGAAGGACCCTGATATCAGAGAACAAAAGGGTTTCTGGGAGATATGTTGGGCGATGGTAGATGTAAGTATACCTAATCATGATAACCCACCACTATGTACTAATAAATTCAGTCATATCTCGACTTAGTTACCAAGGTCAGGGAAGTGAAAGGCGTAATCAGCTTCATCCCAACTGAAATTATTGTTCTTCTCAGACCTCTTCAAAAGGCCATCAAAGAAACAGGTTCAATGATTACAGCATCACCGTGGGGTTTCTTGGCAAATAGACAAGCAAATGGTGGTTCGAATGGCTCATATACAACGCAATCGCCTGCCTCCCAAGTCCCCTTACCGATGACTCCCCAGAGTGCAGCATTAGGACCAGCGGTTCAGGCAACTGTTCCATCTACTCCACATAGTGTTTCTTTTGGTGCAATGTTTAATGGCAATGTTTATGAGCGCGCAGATACTTACTTGTCGAATGGATCAAGAACCGGTACCATGTCTTCTCAGTTGGGTGTCAATGATGGACCGACTATTATGTTAAGCCCGTCACATTATATGAATAATCGGTTTAATAGTAATGGGAAAGTGGCCTTTTGAAGCTGAGGCTTATTCCATGAGTCATAACTTTAGGTATCTCAATATTGGATGAGATGCACTATCCTGGTTCTCTCTGGCCAGTGTGTTGGTATCTGAATATCGGTGGGACTCTTTTATAGGACATATAAAGACTGAAGTTTGAAATGAATGAATGGGGGGAGGAATGAGTGGATGGATTTTCATATTTAGCGTAAATGATACGGAAGGAAATGGATGGAAGGTTTACAAATGGATCGAATGGGATGGGATGAAGTCATTGAAGGCAATTTTTCAATCATAGCATATACCACTGTCATTAGCGTTTTGATCATTTAAAGAGTTTTGATTATTTTTGGTAACTTTTGGGGGATTGTATGGATTAGATGTTGGCGTGTTTTATATGAGGGATGTATGGATGGGTGTAGGAATACTGGAATTCGACGGGCGTTATTGGATGGGTGCATGGTTTGGTGCTTTGGGGGTTGTTTGGGTTTGGGTTTGAGTTTTAGTTTTAGTTTTAGTTTTAGCGTGGAGATTGATTGGTGGGGTGAGGAGTGTTGTATGTTAGTTGTTTTGATAGGGAGTGTGGATTTGTGGTCAAGAGGAGGATATCAAGAGGAAAGAGGGGAAAGGGGGAAGTGAATATGGGAATTTGTATTTGGGGTGCGGGGTAGGGGTAGGG
>PQXI01000422.1:0-19485 GCA_004786145.1 Botrytis paeoniae | reverse complement strand
CAAAAGTTATCTGCTAGTGCCCTTATGGCCTAGCCGTCTTATATAGTCATGGACTGAAGCGGGACGTTAAATTCAATCAATCAATCAATCAATCAATCATACTATTACCAATGATATAATATATATTAAAAGATCTGTTACAGGTTCAATACATAGTTACATGAATGCCTTAGACATCCACACCCCATATGGTCGGCATCCCGCCGCCTCCTTCTTCACTCCCTGTAGAATATCATTCATCTTACCTAGTACCTATCTCCTATACCGCGATAGCCTCGGTGTAGTGGATATAAGATAAAGATGATAAAGTCTAACTGCCCTGAAATATCAGATTATTGAATTGACGGATGGACCCAGACGAGGACAAGATCCGTTCCGAGGCACAGACCACAGTACGCCGAAGCGGTGGAGAGTTCGCGCACTGAGAATCTGGGAAGTTAATTTGGATTTGAGAGCAAGCATCAATGTGCCAAGGTCAAGCTAATAACAAGATACAAACCCTAGAAAGAATCGCCGGCCGACCGCATACAGCCCGGCGTACGAGGTTACGCGGCTTTGTATCTTAGAATCTAGGAGAGCATCGGAGAAGGAAAGACTCTTCTAGATTCTGATTACATAGTTCGGTAGAACTGAATTGGGCTAAGCATTTCTGAGGGACCTCTTGCATAATATAGACTTGCAGGTATTAATTAACAATGTCAAAAGGATCTCTCGACTTTGAAGCTGTATCCTGCGCCAATCAAATACTCCAGCAAATACTTGTGAAGTTAAATTTAGAAGCGGAATTTCTAAACGTTCTAGTATCGCGGAAGTCTTGTTGTGAGCAGTACCCTGAGCCAATTAGTCCTCGGAACGACCTCAATCACAAAATCCATCCTTCCAATATGCAAGGACTGCGGATCAGGCTCCTTTTGAAGTTGTATGATCTATCATTCTGCCAACGCCGGGATAATGTAGTAATGAGGCGAGGAAGACGAAGGCAGCGAGTTGGGCTTGTGCTTGTATCTTGGGCAATGCGATGCTATGTAAGGAATGATCGCCATCGCAAGCATCGATTCCAGAGTAGCAGATCGAGGAAGGTCGAGGGGTTTGGCTTCAAATCGGCCGTACTATCAAGGCTCTTCAGCTGCGATGATGCATACTGAGCGGATCCCCCCCCCAACAGAGGAGTCGATAGTGTGTGACGCGGTCAAGCCGCCGAGAGAAGGGTATTAGGAAAGAGTTGAACAAGAAGTTGGTGGAGGAGAGGTGAGCGCGAAGTTTTATAGATGTTGAAAGCAGCGGCTGGCACGTGCACGCACCTTGCCTAATGCAGCGGCCGCTAAACTCGGGGGGGGGCAAGCACCACGACTGAGATTATCTATCTTCTAACCTTTCATATGATAAAGACTTTTTATTTCGCAGTGGTCTGTGTACAACAGGAAAATTATTTGAAAAAATCATGTATGGGAATTTGAAAACCCTTCAATAATAGTACACTTCTTATAAAGGCTTTTAAAATAGATTCTAAAATCAGAATAATAAAATTAACTATAAGAGCTTTCTAATGATATATATTTTTTCTTTTCTTTTCTATAGTGTTTCTTGATATATTATTATTGTTTGAATATTAATAAGGGAAGCGGCAGCAATACGAAATTATGTTTCCGGCACCGAGAGGCTGGAGACAAAGCTTGTAATTTATAATTTATATTTGATAAACCACTTAACTAAATAATAACAATCCGAAACCTTGCCATTCAATCCAATCCAATCCAATCCAATCTTCCTCATCCTATAGTACCTGCCTTGCGCAGTGTATACTTAAATATATAATCCATTCTATTGAAGAAACTCTATCTTCCGCGATCAGCCAACAACTCGGCCTTGAATCATCTATGCGAACCAACGATGAACGTGAAAACGTTAACTAATTGAACTTGAAGGCGTTGTCGAGAATCTGCTGAAAAAAAAATCTCTTCGACCTTGCTTATTCTTGTATGAGCTCCCACGATAAGATGTTCTCTTATTTACGACCTCACCGGCGCATTCCCTCGACCCCTTCATCCCCGATTCCAGAAGTGCCTAGTTTTGAACCGCCAGCACGTCCAGACCATGGCCATCCTCCACGACCTCATGATGCTAGATTTGAAGATGAATCGTCGCCTGTTTCGTCTCCTCCCTTTTTACCTCCAGTCGCGCGAGTTTCGAGCGCAGGGTACGGAAACACATTTGAGAATTTGAGTTTCAATGGAAGAATCACTACACATAGCCATGATCCAAGAGGGCAGAACTGGGTAGATGCGAAACTTAATAATGGACAAAAGGGAGGTCCGGAGTTTGGAAGCAGCCAGAAATCGCCATTATATACGAGCAATCAAAAGTCTGAATCTGCGGAAAATGCAGGACCGGTGCCAACCAGAAATGCTGGATCTGACCATTCTAGATCACAATCCAATGTCATTTACGATTCGAATACGAAGAAGTTCTTTGGGCCGATGACTCCAGAGCTAGATATTAAATCAAATGGGAGACGACCTACGGGTGCTCGAATTCCTTCTCCAACCCTCGAGGCGCCTCCCACACAATCATCTAAAGGAAGACTAAAGATGTTGAATCCCATGGCTCTTCTTGCCCGACGAAGAACTTCCCAGGCTATAACTCAATTAACACCGGAATCACTTACGACAAACTTCAATTCGAATGATAATTTCGATCCTCGAATTAAAGGCACAGTTATCCACGACTTTAGTGCGCCAAGGGGACCACGACGGAACGTCTCCCACAATGATGTCAATACAGCGGATGGGACCAGGTCGTTTCAAAGAAGTCCTTATGCGGATTCAGCAACAAGCGATAAAGCAGGAAATCACACACCGGTATTCACGGAAAATTTTGAAGAGGAGCAATATCCCGCTGCTGGTCCTCATGTACGGAAAGCTAATGACTTATCTGATCTCACTGCACCCAAGCCTATGTATGCGCGAGAAACTCAAAGGCCAGTTGATCAAGGCACGGCGTCTAAAGGAAATGATGAGTTGCAAGCTGGAGACCTAAAGAGGTTGAGTGCACAAAGGTTATCCTCGGATGCTGGACCTCCAGTACTACCAAAAGCCGAAACTCCTGGCCCAGTTGAATCGAAACATATATCAATCGACCCAGCATCAACTCCACCTAAAGCGTGTCCGTCGTCGAAAAACGGTGGTCGAGCACGAAATGTATCTGATGTTTCGGCAAAGGATATTCCAAAACATATGAAGAGTACATCTTCCAGGTTCAGCTTCGATATGATAGGAGCTGCCGAACAGGAACGCCTGCTTGAAGATAGACATCGTCAGAAGGCGTTGGAGAAGAAGAACAATTTGGACAGTAACGATGATCAACAAATTTATGATGAGGATGACGACTTTAATTATGATGACATGATGGATGATGATGGATTGGAGGAGAGAATACCGGGTGTCAACGCTGATTATGACGAAGAGGATGCATTTGCCGGATTCGATGGTGGATATGAGGAAGACATACCAGGTATCAACACTAGTACCTTGGAAGAGATTGAAGAAGCAGAAGAGCAGCAAGAAATGGAACAAACTGCTCCTGTTAAAAATGAACGGCAACCAGGTCTGCTGGATGGAAATGTTGCAGGCTTTACCTTTCAACCACACCTACCTAGTCCTATGAGTCCGTATACTCCTGGAGCTGCGACGACACCTCGTGATTCTAATGGACAAGTAATTGGCTTCGCTATGACGAAGTACTCGCCTTGTCTTACGTCGGACCCTCCTAGTTCTGTCTTCACACCAATTTCTCCAGATGGCAATTTGTACCTCCCAGACAAGGAGCTGCCTGAAGGGAAATCGATTACAGGATCAAAATTTCAGGGCCTTGGTATAGTCACCGAGGTTCCACTCGAATCACAAGATGATATCGCCCAACAACAAAGCTCTAAGTCAACATCGTTCCCTTATATCGCAGGACTTGATGACGACGATGACCTATATTTTGATGATGGCATGATTGGTCTGGAGGCGGAAGGTGATGAAAATAGAGATGCTGGCGGTTTTGATGAGTCTTTATTTGACAACAATGATACGGATGAATATGGACGCCCAATAAAAGATCAATTTATGGCTGCACAAATGCCTAATGTTGTTCCGACTGGTGTTCCAGGTACACTAGGGGACACCAAAGAGGACACTCTATCACCACTGTTTTCAACGGCTAATCGCCCGGTTGGAGGTTTAGCACCACAGCCATCATTTTCTGAAAATAGAACCTCAGATGCCGCTCCAATTCAATTAATAACTCAATCCTTAACGCAAGATAAGCTTGCTGCATACCAAGCGTCCCTCGCAGCGGCTGCTTTCAGTGCAGTTGCCAGTGGCAAATTTCGACGCGATAGTACGCAAAGTTTGTTTCACATTGACTCGGATCGCGAAGAAAATCAACCTGGTCTGGTTACCGATTCTGGTCATACTTCTTCCCAATATGACCATCTATCCCCATCTTACGATGATGATTTCGATTATGATGATGCATTAGAGGACGATGAATTCATCGCTGCTGCTAATGCAGAAGCGCTTGCAAACGACCCGGATGGGTTTTATGGCCAAGAATTTGGATTTTACTCACACCCTGCGGCTAGCTCTGCAGAGTATATAAATGGCGGATATTTTGGTCCGAGAGGAATGGATGGGATAATAAGAAGTCAAAGCGGTAGAATTGCGTCTCGAGAACCTAACCTGACACCTATCACCGAGCGCTCGGAATATTCCAATCGTAATTCTTTCATGTCGATCTCACATCTTCATGCGCCGTCAGGTAGCTCTCCCATGGTCAGTCCGGGTTTGGCTCAGTTAATGATTGCGGAGAGTTATGAGAAGGGCTCGGATATGAGCATGGAAGCATTGTTGAAGTTAAGAAGTCGTGCGTGGGGTGGAAGCCAAGCCAGTGTGAAAAGTTCGGGTAGTAATGGAAATGGAAATGCTAGTCCGAAAAGTGTTGACGGGAGTGGCAGTCCTGTAGCTGCGGGACCGCTCGTACAAACACTTTGGAGTCGCAGAAAGAGTAGCGCATTTGGTCTTGTAAATGAGGAGATGGAGAGTGGGATTGGCGATGTTGGGAACTTGAATACCAACCATTCGTCCCCTGAGTTAGCACAAGGTAACACGGCAGCGAAAGATGTATCATCAGGGAATGAACATGAAGGGGATGTTGAAAAGGTTCGAAGACCATCATTTACCAAACAACATAAATCTACAACAAGCGCAGAGTCAATTAGCTATATGAAAGAAGATGACCCTGTCAAAGGCGAAAGATGGGTTCTGGAAAGGAGAAGAACAGCAGATAGTGGAGAGGTGGAAATATTAGGTAGGGAGGTTCTGAGTGGTGGTGCGATTTAAGCTCCTTGGTTCTATGACAGTATAAGCTCTGCTTCGCTCTTGCATATATTTGGCGGCTAGTGTTCATTTTTTTTTTTGGTGCGAGGGAGGGAGGCTTGATAGTTTAGAGAGGTACTTTGTTGGAACTGGAATGTATAAGCATAGATTGGTAGAGGGAAGGGTCTTTGAGGAGATGGGTTGTGCAGGGCATAATACTATTTATAATTAATTGTTATGATATCCAGAGTTTTTATTCTTACCTAATTAAAGTTTTTCGATAGGGATGGAGGTTTATATTGTTTGTAGTTCGGTATGTTTATTGTGTTGTGGATGGATGTCATTATGAAATGGGTTAATCGATTTGTTACGGGAGTATAACGGATTACTATATCTTTTACTGGGTTTGGATTTTCTATCTTCTATCACAATGATTATGATTTCTTGTATGCTCTACATTCCAAAATTTGCAAGAGGGGAGCTTTAGAGGGGAGGGTGGGTAGTCGGGGCTTTTAGAAATGTGATTACTAGGTAGCTGTGTGGGAATAGGGGAAGCGGAATGGAAAAATAGAAAATGGATAATGAAAGAGGAAGAATTATACTACAGCTCATCATTTGTTGTATCATACATCTATCATCTATCATACAAGTAGTGTGTTAATAAAATATATATCCTGATATTCATCATGATGATTTTAGTCGATATCTTTCCTTGTAGATAGGGTTCCTAACTTCCTGCTAGGGAAGTTGAATGGGTGGGTGGGTGAATATCTTGGATCTTGAATACTAGGTGGTTTGGAAAGAGAGGTGTGTGTGAGTGAATAGGAAGATGTGGTTTGGGATTGTAGAGGGATGATGGTGGATGTGGGGATGGGATGGATGGAATGGAAGGAATGGAAGGGGAGGTTGTGGATGTGGTGTGATGGACGGGTGGATGGATGGGTGTTAAATTTCTGAGGGTTGACTCTTAAGGAGAAAGTTGGATTTGGATTGAGATTTGAGAGAGAAGAGAAGAGAAGAGGAGGGAGGGTGAAGGGATTGGTATCGAAGTGTGTTGTGTTGTATTGTGGAGTGGTCTGAGTGGAGTGGAGTGTGTTGCGTACGGCTTATATACTAGGTAGGTAGATAGAAATTGGGGAGAGGTGGTGATGGGTTTGGCTTTGGTGGTGTTGGTTGGGATGTTTTTGATTTTTTTCTTCGGGGGTAGAGAGATTGGAAATAAAGAGGTTTGGGGTTCTTGAAGGGCTTTGAATAATGATGGTGGATAGGTTGCGGGAGTAATGTCTTTATAGGGGGCTTAGATTTGATGGAGGGAATGAGGTGTGGCAGCCAGAAGGAATGTTTTCTTGGAGGAGTGCTGCTAGCTTCTTGTTGCTTTTGATCGAGAAATCTGTGTAATGATGGGAATCAATAATGTTCTATGTAGAAATTAAGGGAATCGTGTTTTTGCTTAAGTGGATATATCTCTACATGGTACTTCTATTTAAAATATGGTACTTCATTGTTATGGTTCTTGGAAATGTGATTTTTTCTGGTCTCTGAGATGATACCTTGTTCCTGTCGCGCCGGAAAAGTTCGTTCATCGTGGTCAGGACGACGCATAAAAGTCGAGGGAAAGTTCCACTAAAAATATCTGATATAATAAACGTGTGCGATTGATCTATGAAATAAGAAAGTAGGGATGAAAAAACCATGCTGTGTTAGCTTCCGTAAGTATCCTCCATCCATGCCACGTTTTCATGATTGCCCATCTTTTGACGGGAGATAAACCTCATGTGAACTACTGAATCACCAAAGACAAGCATCATCCACAGTTCTTATATTTGTGAAATGGAAGACTCCTTGCTAATTGCCCAGAGGCTTCAAATTGACAGGTGTTGTCCAGGCAATACAGCACTTCTGTATTTTCACCGCCCTGATGCCACTGCCTCCAACACTACAGTAGCAGATTGGTAATCTAGATCATCAAACGTTGTCTAAGGCAATTGCGATGTTTTGAATTGTACCTAGAGATTTTACAGCGGGGGTTTGGGCGTGATAGCGCAAACACAAAGTCCATGTGGCTGCCTTGTTGCTTACGTTTGATAGAGATTCAATCATTCGAGATTAATCGTACGGCCGTCTGTGAATATAATTCTGGTTCACAGTCGGAAGCGCTCAAATTTGGGAAATTGCTTGGAAAGTGAATATGACGTTTGGCGAAAAAGTGAAGATGAAAATGTAAGTGAATGATGCAAAGTGAATTGTTTACTTTGAATGTTGAAAGTATGGACTACGGCATATAAACCTTGTTGAAATTGAATGAACCTAATGGTTACAATAGGAGCAGGTGCAAATTCATGTCTATAAAAGACTCTTTCATTTTGAAACCTATAATGCCAAGGTTTACCCCTTCGCTTCTCTACGAAGTTGGTCACGTGCTATTAAATAGCGTCAACGTCTTTAATGACGAGCTTACTAGGCAAATAAGAGAGGATTTGAAAGCCCATTGTGACGAAAGGATTCTATGAAACCTTTATAAAAACGATTTTCAAATTTAAACATGGAGATAGTGTGATGCAATGCGCTACGTTATGACACAGGCCAGAGCAATCCCCAGGTCGCGAGAGAAGAGAGAGATTAAAGAGATAAAATGCAAAAGCATATATACATCGTACTCTACATTACTCCAGGGTCGCTTTATGATACTTCTATCAATATCATATGAGTTTTGAAGGGGGGCTGGGAAGAGATGGAGATGCGATGTGTGGTGAATATCGCGAAGTCCTTCGCCATTGTTTAAACGAAGGACTTCACTCTATTTCACCTTCGAATACCAGCGACGATATATCATCTATGTAGCTTTTTACCAGCCTCCTACCATCAAAGTATCTCACGTTCAAGGCAATCGATTAAATTCATCTTGTTAGCTTAATTCCTTCGCACAATTAAGAAATATCTAAAGATCCTGATTACTTCCTCGTTTTTCTTCTTCCTACCAACACACAAGAACGACAAGTGGACAGAAAATTCAACTTCAATTGAAAGTACTTGTTCCCTATTTCACGATCTGGTCAGAACGACACCCCGATCTTCCAATTCCCCTCATACCCCTATTACTTGAGTACTATCTGATACTCTGTTAAAGCTGTTTGTGCCAGTTGCAACTTACGATCTTTTGAGGTTTCATCTGTTTGTATACTCTACTATTCCTCGTATCGCCATCTTTTACCTACGGCTCTCTAATCCTCGTCTCGCCGTACTTGTCCAATCAACTACTTGTCGTCATCGAGAGCGAATCTCAGAGGATTTGTCTTCTGCTGTATTAAATCTTACGGTACCAACCGTATCAGCCGTACTTATTTACATACGGCTCAATCTTCTTCCACTAACAATTCTGGGCACTTTCTACTTTGCTTATAAGCTTCCATCTGCACCAACACAAAATTTCTTCTAATCTCCATCTTATTTGATAATTACTCAAGAACTTCAACATTATCAGTGCAAAGAATCTCCAGCAGAAAACTTGCAACTTACTTACATTTACCATATCAAGTAACAACTCAATTCAAACGAAAACTTACCAATCCTATTTTCGACCTCGATCCTTGTCACCATCACACTGAATACGTGGAAGAACTACTTCTACAACTTTTGTCGCAAATTTCATCAATCACGACGACTTTGTTTGATACATTCGACAAACCTACGCTTTTTATGACTCCTCATATTCTTGTTATCTATCAATTTGCTTCGAAGCTACTTCAAAATGTTCACAGCACAGACAACAAACAGCGCCCCAACTTCTGCCCAAAAGAAGTCCGCCAATATCAAGTGCGTCCAAACCACCAAGGGATGGGTCTGCGCTCTTTGCTTCCCTCTCGGACATCCTAGTCGTGCGCTTGAGCGTGTTATGAACCTTGCTGAGCTAAGAACTCATGCTGCTAGAAACCATTATACTTTCCTCGGACAAGATGAATGGGATAACTATGGTAAGTCAAATCATTCGCTACTATCACAACTCTTACTAACCAGCACTACAGTCAAAAAATCTGTTTACTTCGAGGCACAATTTAGAAACCAAAGCAGTCTTGGTTTGAACGATGGTGTCATACATGGTCCTCCTACCATTGTTTCCCAAAAGACACCCACCAAAAAAGCCGGTGTTCTCAAGCGCACATATGTTAAGAAGGCTAAGCCTGCTGCCACCGAGTCTGCATTTGATCTCATGGAAACTATGATCAATTTTAATCCTATTGCCAACAACGATACCACTAACTTTGCATCGCCAACTACTCCACTATCCAAAACTGGTCCTTCTAGAGATCCATATGCACATCTTCAATTCGATATGGCTCCAAAAGATGATTATGAAATTGTCGCATCACCAAACACACCATCTCGCAAGAAGACTGTCACTCCCAAGAACGCCCTCCGTCAAAGATTGAGTAAAAATCCTTCGTTTGAATCCGCAGTCTCTGTTCACGGCCTCGCTAAAGTCCAAGCTGCTGGTAACGTTGGCCTTCAACGATATCTCGATCGACAAGCTCGTGGTCTTCCTCGTACATCCAACATCCCTCTTCAATTAGCTCCAAGTCCTCGCAACAGTACCATGGATCTTCCTCTTACTTCTGCAAACTATGCTGCTGCTGGTATGCCGAATATTCATATTGATAAGGCTACTAGACGTACCAAGAAGATTGATCGTCGTCGTCAAGGATCCACTTCTCTCGATATTGCTGATGCCGCTGGAGTCAACACCTTTCAGTTGACTAACACTGCTACGACCAACACCTCGCTCAATATCTTTGGTGTTCCGGCTACTATCTTTGGCCAAGCTCCCGGAGCTGCTTACAAATCTCATACATATAAATCTATTTATGCGGAAACTCCTTCGCAAGAACAACTTCCACTTCCTGAGCTTTCTCTTCTCGGCCTCTCTTTTGCAGATCAACCAATCAACAACATTGGTCTCGATAACATTTGCGAATCTTTCGACTTCAATGCATACATGGCAGATCACACCTGCACCTTTAGCAACGCTTCAGCTGTTGAAAATACAGCTGCACAACAAGATACCGATAATTTCGATGACTTCTTCGCCTGGGCTGGCATTCCAAACCAAAATTTAGCCCCCTTAAACAATACCGAGAAATTTGATGCCGATTTCTTCTGCGTCGCCAATGTCGCTAACATAAATAGCTCTGAAATCGATGCTATGTTGAGTTATGGTCATTCATCCTCTCCCCAGAGTAATAACAATAACTTTACAATTTTCAAGGCCACTTCTTTTGAATATGGTCCTGCGGGTGTTCAAGCCTTGAAGGATGCTGAAGCAATCATCTCTGCTCGTTCATCTTTGTCTAGAGCTAGCTCGACTGCTTCTGCTTCTTCGTCAACTGTTTCATCACCTTCTTCAGTTGGTTCGAACAATTCTTCTGTCACCGATGCTTCCGCACCGGCAACCAAGACTCTTTCTGGTGCTGTTGCTCCAGATGTGGCTACTATCCCACTTTCTATACAAGAGCTGCAGGCTACCAATAAAGCATTGACACAGGAGCTCGCATTCCAAAAAGGCTTGCACCAGGCAGATGTTAGACGTCGCAAGCTTGAAGCAAAGAAGGCTATTCAACGCCGCGAAGATGAAGCTCGGCTTAAGAAGAAGGCCAATGCTCGATATCAGAGATTGAAGGATCAGAGAAAGGCCAATGAAGTTCTGACAAAACAATTGGCGGACCAGAAGAAAACCAACGATGGGTTGAGAAAGCTGCTGGTACAGGAGAAGACCTCGCGCAAGGAAGATAAAGAACTCCACAATGTTGAGTTCAAGGCACAGACTGAGCTTGTTACCAAAGCCAATGCCACCATTTCGCGGCAAATTTCTGAGATCGATATGCAGAAAAAACAAATTCGTAAGGAAGCCCAAGTAGTAGTTGCTGCTACCACTAGAGAGGCTGAAGCCATGCGAGCTCCCGTCATGCAGAAGCCTACTATCGATAGAAGAAAGCTTATCACTGCCAAAAAACCCATTGCTTCCACTCAGGCACCCGAAAGACGTGTCTCAGCCTACGATAAAGGCAGAAAGACAACTCACCCCTCCAATGTCGCTACCGCGATTAATCCAACTCGCGCTTCAAATTCTAGAAAGCGAGCTGCTCCTGAAGCATCAGCTACTTCTTCTACTAGAGAACATGTCATCAAAAAGGCACGAGTTACTATTGCAGGCAATGCACCAAGAAAGTCCGTTCCAGATGGCAAAGGAGGATATCATTGGAGTAATAAGTTCGATACTTCAGATAAGCTTGTAGGAGAAGAGAAGAAGGAGGCGGAGGTGGAGCACAATAAGGAGTGGCTGAGAATTATGAATGAGCATACGGATAACAAAGTTCCTGGTAATTCATTGGGCATTCGAGGTCATCTTCCTGATCCCAAGCGTTTCAATGATCACGGTCGTTTCTAGGGGAATTGAGAGGGTTGAATGATTGGGAGATTGGGAGTGATTAGTTTCATTTGTACACTTTTGTACACTTTTGTACACTTTTGGCAGGGATAAGGGATATAGGACTTTCAGATTTTGTATGAGCATTGGATTGATGATCAGAAAAATATACGCTCATCTGTATCCACGCAGTTTGGACCCTAGCGTGGTTTGAGTAGAGAGAATTCATAGTATAATGTTTTTTACTACTGCCAAATAAGTTCAGTATTCCTTGAGTTTGATAGTGGATGAAAAGGGATAAAGACAAGTACTATAAATGAATACGAAGTAAAAGGTTCATGAAAATTATTTGTTGATTTAGGTTTTGGTTTTGGTTTCGGTTTTGATTACTCGTGAATGCTACAATCTAGAGATATTAGAGTATATAAGAGATATGCTTCTCAATTATAAGGATTGTAATATTGTGATGACATTAGGGATAGTAAGAATAGACTCACATAGTTGTGAAATTTAAGGTAGTCTCATGGGTCTAGAGACTAGATGAGATGATCTAATTGTCTAAAAGCCGTATCATGTCATTTATTTTGAAACCGGAGATAGATTTGAGTCTTAATACTTTTCATGAGTGTTTACGTTGATCAAAGCCTACCTATTAGTTGCGACTAGAGTATATACCGAAGTGTTCTACTCTATCTATGAAGTATTGTTGAAAGGAATGCAATCATTTAGGAGTAGTGTTCCATTGTACATGACTGTCCGATCTCTTCCTTATGGCAAAGGTAATTGCCATAGCTTCGAAGCATATCAGAATTCTATACTGTAATCTCAAGAACCAACCATTCTGCTCTGTAGATTGGAGTAAATCCAAGATATATACCACCGTCTCTGATTGCATAAATCTACAAAAAGTTATCCGCGATCGGTTTTTGTCAAGAAATGATCCACTATCTTTAAGAGTCTTAAGATTCTACTCTCGGATGTATAATAGGAGCGGTTAGAAACATAACATTATTCTTCATGACATGAATGTTCTCGAGTAATCATAAATGTGCTAGTGCGCGGAATGTTTGGCCTCGCTCCAAATCACAAAAGACATCCCCCTCAAGATCTTAAGAGAGTATATAAAATATTATTCTCTCGTCTTCGGAAAATCTGGACCATTGAAATATCCAGGACCAGCTCTTGATTGACATCAGCAAGATGATGATGGGTGTCTCTCATAAGTCATATATCGGAACTTGAATGTATCTACTCACTGTGCATGCTAGTCTCTGTCTGAGATGGAAATGTCTAGGCATGGGTGGTTTGCTATGACATAGCGCTTCATCATAGATATGTGCAATAATTTTCTTCACATCGCAAGCTGACTATTACTAGAAGAGTACAAGTAAACCCTTTCACGGAGAAAAGAAGAACCACGAAGAAATTCTCCGAACGCTCATCTCTCATAACGGGAGACTCTTTTGTACTTCCTCTTTGGAATGCTTTACTCGTCGACGCAATCAAAAATACATGCTCTGGGAGATCCAGCCATGAGCTATATGTTTGGTCGACGGCATGCAACACTATGATACTCATCACTTGATTGTTTTTGGATTTCCAAATGGCAGTAAATTATCTCAAACCGCCCGACACAACCGCTCCACTAGAGATGACAACAATCTGCAAAACACAATTCCAGACTGAAAACTGATGATCATCAAGGATAGAAATGATAAATGCACATACACGTGACACGCTCCTACGACCTAACTAGGTATGCATTGGTCAATCTCATATGATGTAACTACACATTTGTATTCTCCATCAACATTATTCACGACGTTGATATTAATATATACCTACCTAAGGATCTAATCTACCTACTAGGCATCGTATCTATGGATGTATACAACATCCATCTGTTCTTAATTACGGTCTTATCGCAAACAATAGGCATGGAAACAACGTACATACAAGGGATCGATGGTCTGTTTCTCATCTTCAGGTGTTTACATCTGCACCCACACTTGATTTTGTTAAGTCCGCTTGTGTCAATACTCACAATCTCATGATGTGTTCCTGATTTCACAAAGAGAATTTACACGGTTATGGAACCAGCTTTCCAAGTGAGAGATCAGTGTCTGATACTTTTATCAGAAATCACCAAAGAGGCAAGAAACAATTTCAATACGCTTTACATACATGTCCGAAAACGAAAGACAAGTTCAAGTATTCATTAGACTCGACATCGCTATTTTCTGGCAGTTGCAGTTGTGCAATCATTGTAACTAGCGTTATGTCTCACAGCGAAGCAATTATTCAAGCACCAATTATGAAGTCATCGTTTCGATCACAGCATTTAATTGTCCTCTACTCTCTACCCCATACTCTCAACCATCCGACTCTCAACCATCCGACTCTCAACCATCCGACTCTGCGACAATCCGACTCTGCAACAACTACAAAATGAGGGAAGTTTTAAGACACAATAGTGCGATTGCCATGGAACCCTTCCTCCAATCATCTTTCAGAACTCTCCGTCCGCTCCGAAATTCTTACTGCGTGTAACATGGGGTACGGTCTAAAGCAGTGAAAGCACTCGCGCACTTGTATTTTCCTCCAGCTGCGCATGCAGTTCCGGGCCCACCTACACCATTCGTACCATCTGCGCGATGAGCATTAGCGCAATAGGTGGGGCAATCGAGGTTGCCAATTTCAGCATCCTATTCAAAATGTTAGAACACAGGGTGATTGCACCTTCATGGATATAGGCTTCAAGCTTTCTAGGACTTACCGAATAGACACAGCAGTGACCACCATTTGAGAATTCGCACTGACAATAGGTGCATGCTTGCACTGATAAAGCGCTCGCAAGGAAGAACATGACGATAGAGGAGATGCGGACCATTTTGACGGTAGTGAAAAGGACTTTGGATAAAATTGGTGAAGTGTAGATTGTGTTTTGGAATGTTGTTGGAGAGGTAGCTGGTATAGAGAGTATCTTTCAGCTGGGAGAAGTCGTCTTCTTATACACATTTCTCACAGTTGACGATCCATTCAGGTTTCTCGCATGATCCCAATCTCAGCATGGGCCGGTATGAAGCCGAAATAGATACCTGCATCGACAACTTCCTACCCAAAACCGCACACAATCCATCCTGGCATCAGTGTTCTTGTATGTCACCCGTTGTTGTACCGTACAAAGCCGTCAACTGGAATTACTGCCCCTCCACCTTGAACTTAATAACACCTTGACGGTATCCCTGTCTTTCGAAGTCTAATCCTTTTCAATAACCTTCATCATGCATAGATATGGACCGATAAACACCCGAGGCCAAATCTCATGAACCAGATTTGGAGTTTGAGTTGAAACAAGGGCAAGCAAGTTCTGAACGGTGGATTTAAACATTCAGCCTCACTGTTTCTTTTCCTTTGCGGATACGACCTGACAAACTTTTAAATTGATGCCAGTGTATTGAAGCCAGGAGCTATACCCTACAGCACTTGATGTCTCGAGAAGAGCCCACTTATCAACGGTGTACATACCACGGAGGATGTGGTTGCATGAAAGTACCGGTGATTGGTATTCATCCGCATCCGAGAATGTGGGGAGACGTGACGATCTATACTAAGATGTGAGATAGCCCAATTAACCTTATAAGCTTTGATCGAATACCCGAAGCTTGTGCGAAAGTGGCCAGCCAATGAAATTTCTCACTCACTACACTGCTCTCGGATTGACGGCAGCATGACTATATTTGGAGAACGACGTTTGTTATAAGACAGAATTAAAGTTTGAATGCCAATGCTTCACCGTTTGTTTAATTGGCAATGCTCGTATGGAGAGCCTCAATTATTCCGAACTCCGGTGGGCTTGTCATCTGAAGCTTTATCAAGCTTTCATCGAAAACCTTATTTACTCACCTAGCCCTCCGTCAATGGAAAGACTTGTCAGAATTGATACTTCAAGCTTTCTTGGCTGATGCGCATCATTGTCAGGGTTCTATAGTTGGGAATATATCGGGTAGACTCCGGGTGAAACTTATGTAATATCTTAGGTAAGAATATGTACCGTGGTTTATTAGCATGCGGGCTATATCATCATATGGGCCACCCCTTTTTACATACAAAATTCGTCTGTATATAACCATACGCTTTCTTTCTTTATAGATAGAATCTTCTAAAAATTGAATTCATTATATATAAGAAATCTATATTCAAATTATAAAAGTATAAATTATTAATTCACTCTTTTTGAAGTAAATTGTTATTATTGTGGATTTCATGATAATACAAATGTTACAACGGTATCCAACATACCGCGTCACATGGCCAAATGGTCACGTGATGGATCTAGAGGATCTATGGGATTGAAGAATATTTATTTAGATTTATAAGATCTAAGGGATTCAAGTAGAACAGAGTTTTAAGGTTTTATAGAGAATAAAGGTCTATATAAGGAATAGGATTTCATTAAATATAGAGCTTCGTGTTTAAGAATAATTATTAGTTTTATTACTATAATTACAAGAATTGCAATTAGTTATAACCTTATTGAATTCCTATTTGAAGTCTAGTCTAAACCACCTCGAGAGATCTCTAAACACTTCCACGTGACCCTAGAGACAGCTCCCGTAACAACAAAGAGCGGATTATAAAGAATATAACCGATTACCTTAGAGAGCTGTAGAAACAGATACAATCAATTCTTAGAATCTAAAACTACTGGACTCTAGTCTATGAGAAGCTCTCTATATATATCTTTCGAACCCTCTAGCAGAGCGGCTTCGGAGTTGTTCACATTGAATCCTGATACCCCCAATTTACTATGCTAAATTGGCTAAATCTAATGCGGAGCGAACGGACCATCAGACTATCGGTTATCACCACGTGATCAACCTCTTAATATGGGCGACTTCGTTACAAAGAATGAATTTAACGCGGATTTTATATTCAAACTAGTCCTAAACTCGTATATTCAGATGTTCAAAGGTTTATACTAAAACAGTTGGATTTCGCTTGACATACAACAAAATTCGCAAATTTTATATTTTTTATATATCTCTTTCGTCGATATGATAATCGTCTTGTATGAGACCGAAGTTACATGTTAGTAAATTGTTGGCATTTTGTCATCCTCAGGTTTGCGTGAAGGGGCTCTTAAGCGAACCAACATAGTATCCTAATCTCGATCCTGAGTCCCCCGTATTATGATTTCCAGGCCCATTTCAATTGATGAAATGCATTTGTCATATATTCATGAAGAAGCACCTCTGCCCTATAGTTTCGCCAATGTTGTGGCCGGCACCCAAAGCCTTGGTCAGTTTCTTGAGCTCGATATTGAGACGAAAACGCCTTTATTACGGGAAGTGGGAAAGTATCTATCCAGATATGTAAAGTAAATAAAGATTCGCCCCTATGCGGATCATTTGCAATGTCAGGCTTTCATTACCTATGTTGTCAAATTTCAAATTTGTTGTTAAGATGGAAATTCACTGTGTTCGCACGGAAAAATCTCTGCCTAGGAATTTAAAGGCGATAAAGAATAATCTCAATGCGGTTCATTTACAATACAAGACTTTCATTTCCTTTCTAATGTTTCGAAATAAGGAAAAGGAAGTAAGAACTTTGTTATCAACACTGTATCTTAAATCTTCATTCTTTTTTATACTCAGATATAATTTATGAAGTACATTCTACTCTTCACTTGAAAATTAGATACACTTGCTATATACCAAGTCATCTAGAGCAACAATCCTCCATCTATATCCACAATGGAGGAGGAAAAGTCAAAAAACTACCCCCTAGGGTTATTCAGCACATGTCAGAATTTGATACTACCGGTAAGTAAATGTTCAACACACACAATAATTTAGTATTGATTAGTTATATTATAGGTCATCCCGGAATAGACCCCAAAGATCTTATTCACCTGGTTCATGACACCGTAGTCAGCGAACCCAACGCCGAGGATCCCGGATCCCCACCACCTAGCAAAGTTGAGATATACTGCTAGAATTGTGGATTGGATGATGATCACGCCCGACATGGATAAAATTCACGCGTAAAGAACAAGTATATTAGAAAAAATAATGCTATATGAGAACTTGGCGGACCAGATAGGCCGTGGCTGCTGAAAGATGAAATAAACACAGCTAAAGATTGCAAGTTGGTGGACTATACAGTACAGAAATTTCTTCGAGATGTGAATTTAGGTTTATCTCTTGTGGAAATGTACAGATTTGGGGGCAGCGATGAAAAGTTCAATTTCACAATGATGTCTCGAGCCAAAGGAAAACCGCTAGGGGAGTTGAGGGAAATTATTTGCAATGAACAGTACAAAGATCTTGGAATGGATCTCATAAAATACATTAAAAGCATTCGCTAGTTTACTAGTCCTCACATGCGGAGAGTAGATGGCGGAGAACTTCTTGATAATCATATTGGAAATTGCTATGGATTTCCCTGTGTGAAGACAGGGCGAAATGAAGAAGAATGGCTTGAAAATTTAACTCCTGCGGTGCGTAAAGCCCTTTTATGGAAGCTTTGGAGGCGAAATAAAGCTGGACTTAAAAACCCAACGAGACGAGACGCGTGGGTCAAAATGGCGGACGCACACATAGTTAAGATCAAGGCAGACTTCCCAAAGGGTGGACCATATGTTCTAACCCATGGCGACTTGCATGATTTAAATCTCTATGGCTCGAATGACAATGCGGATCAAAAAGGGAAAATCACCGCAACCATTGATTGGGAAACGGCTGGCTACTTCCCTTGGTGGGTAGAACTCGTTCGCAACTCTCGACTACTACGCGGTCACGGTACGTTAGAAGAGCGGGTTTCGGGGTTTGGCCTCCCAACATTCAATAAGGAAGATTAGAAGCCGATGCTGGAGGCCATAAAAACTGTTGGTGACCTATGGTCAAGCGGAGGGGATGTCGGTAGAAGCAGTCATGGAAATGGTGGCGCAAATAGACGGTATAGCAAGGAATTTTGTGAATGCCATAAAGTAAGGAGATTATTTATGGAGTGGGAAATGGGGTGGCCCCAAGAGCATCATGATGTATTTGATCCTGAGCTTTCGGATACAGATGATGATCCAGAATCAGAATATTTAAGGGACAAGTACGACTTTGACAAAGATGAGAGAGAGTTTCTGCGGTGGTTCAAGACAATTAGTACATAGTTCGTTGAGCTCGCTGATGCTTATCCCAATACTTGAGAACTTAGCATTTTTACCATACAGTGTACTGTGCACCTTCTATCGGTATATTGTTTTTAAATGTTTGAAACTCACATTTATGATACCAATGTACAAGGATAAAAGTGATCAAGTTTATATACAGAAGCATGAACCCCTAATAGCAAAGCTGCCGAGCAATTGAAAAATAGCTTGAAGAAAAGTAATGAAGACTTGTGGGCTGAAAACTATGACTGGCGGTATATCCTAACAGCTACCATACGTTTATGGTATGCCCTACACATGTTGATCTAGCATAAGTTCAGTACCCCACTTTTCGGCCACCCCTCTTTTCGGCCACCTCATAAATCTCATCGCTCTAACCAACCATCTCTCTTCAATCTTTAATGATTCAATAATCACTAAATCAATTGATTCAAAATTTTTATATAACGTGGTTTATCAGTGCGTGGCCCATATCAGTGCGTGGCCCACTCGAAAATACACCAAAATTAGGCATTTTTTGATATTCTTATTTTAATAAT
>PQXI01000421.1:0-19486 GCA_004786145.1 Botrytis paeoniae | reverse complement strand
ATATCCCTTAGTTCACTTGAGCTATTAGGATAGCTCATGTTGAGGGTGATATATCTATTCTAAGAGTTTTTGGGTGAAAATTTTTACGCGAATTTTCGTTTAAGTTTCGTGTTTGGATCGCCGACAATAGTATCACAACAACTACTGGTTCGAATCAATTGGGGGCAATTGCAATAGAATTGATTTAATAACTACGATCTATAACGATCGTGAAAGGGTCGTATTTCGAAGAAAAAGTTTTCCTTCGAAATTTGTTGTGTGATAACTAGTTGAATAACCGTTATAAGAAAAGCAGCTTTTTTTTTTTTTTCTTCATTTAATCTCTTCTGCTCCCGTATCAGACTACGGAGATCGGCAGCAGAAGAACCAGAAATATTATATTTTGTATCCCGGTGAATATATTTATTATACCAAAACGAATTTTCTTTAAGAATAATATATATGTGAGAGTTCGTTTTGTAATAGGTATAAGATAGTATAATATTATTTTGGAACTCAATCAATAAAGTGAGTTCAAAATATTCCTTATATTTCCTTAATCTTATAGGTAGTATAGTAGGAAAGAAAAGGACAATACTAAAGTTAATATACATAAGGAAATTGCTGACTATATAATACTTGGGGCAAGTGTTAAGCTGAAAAGGGGATAATGTTACAATAGTATCTAACATACTGCGTTATATGACCAAATGATCACATAATAGATCTAGAGAATTTATAGGATTGAAGAATATTTACTTAGATCTATAAGATCCAAGGGATCCAGATAGAACAAAGCCTCAAGGTTCTGTAGAGAACGAAGGTCTATATAAGAAATGGGATTTCATTGAATGGAGAGCTTTGTATTCAAAAACAATTATTAGTTTTATTACTATAGTTACAAGAATTGCAAACAGTTATAATCTTATCGAATTCCTATTTGAAGTCTAGTCTAAACCACCTCGAGAGATCTCTAGACACTTCCACGTGACCCTAGAGGCAGCTCCCGTAACACTCAGTCTCTTCCTAAATAGAAGAAGACATTTCCTTCATCTCCTTAACCCCCTCTTCAAGCCTGGTTACTTAAACCTCAATAACAATTCCCATCAGCTTTTCGCATACAAGTAATTAAGTATCCTTCAACATTCCTTCCATCAAACATTCCACTTTACTCTTTTCCCCAAATATACTTAAAGCCTTCTTGTATCAGTTGCCTCGCTTATTGATATCCTTCCAAATTACTTTCTAAAATATCTTGAGGTTCTCAGCCTTTGCCTTGTATAACTCTAGAGCATACTCTATTGCAGCTAATATTGTCTCCTCGGATAGCAATACTCTCACTTTGGTATTACAAAGGATTTGAATTTATTTAATCAAACAATACCACTGAACGAAATTATTGAAACTATAAAGTGCCTAGAGTATTTGCGGGGAAAGAAGGTTCAGTGTTCAGTGATAAGGCTATAATGGGCTTTGCTTTGTAACCTATACAAGGGCTATGTAGTCACATGGGCCGAGCCGTCGTAGTAGCTGGGCACGTGCTGGGCTGGTTCCCGCGTTCATCAACTCTAAGTTGCTCCAGAATAAACAGTAGGCCGAAAATCTTTCAACTCTTGCTACTGCGATTAATTAACTGCTAGGTAGTAAAGGTTTTATTTTATCTTGTATCTATAGCAAATATCAAAGTATGAGTTCTGACATTCCTGACTGTCTACCTATACATAAGTCAGTGCACCTCTCATATGACATCTGATAAGTGGTAATATCACGGGATCATATTGAACGGCGTTTCGATTTAGTGTCACCGATAAAACATTCAAACAAACCTCTTTTCCTATAGAGATTTGATACGACTTCCGAAGATAATCATTCATACTCTTTTAGAATATATCATTCTTCCTAGTCTCCTGTATATTCTCACAGCATGCTCACGTCAAATCAATCCGATGCAGAGTTTCGACGTATACTTCAGCAGCGGAGAAAGAAAAACAATAAAACCAGTTGTTATCCTTGTCGCACAAGAAAAGTAAAATGCGATCGCTGTCACCCCTGTAAGAATTGTTCCATAAGAGGGTATCCAGAGCTGTGCTCGTTTGCAGAGATTGTCGCCTGCGAATCCAGTTCGCGCAATGCTGTCGCGACTTCACATCGACGGTCTTCCATAGATCACTCTGCCCAAAACCATACATATGACAACTCAGCTGCACTACCTCAGAAAGCCCAGGCAGAATCCTTGATACCATCTGAAATCAATCAAAAAACTCCGGAAAATTGCTCTCGATCTGGAATAGATGCTTCCCCGTCATCCCTGCCACGCAATCTTGAGGCCTTGCGCGACAGAAGTAGCGATGCTTCTGACCAATATGAGCCTTTCCTAGGCACAAACTCTATCCCAGCTTTTATCAGAAACAGACAGTCGGAAGACCATGACTCTTTGGGCAAGACTGTAGAGGAAGCTATTATGCCTATTCTTGGGCTGAAAGATACGAAAGCAAGCTATCCTTTTCTACCCACCAGACAAATCACGACAGAAAACCCGGCAACGACTCTAGACGGTGCATTGCCTCCTGATCGGAAAATTATACACTTATTTGAAATATTCTGCGCCCAGCCCCATGCCTTTTCTCCGATTGTCACTGACATCCAAACTTTCGAAGCTGAAATATGCTCGTTTCTTGAGAAGCGTGCTGTTAAGCGCAGACAGAGATGTGTAATACAAAACAGTAGTGATTACCAGAACCTTGAATCCAATAATTCTATGTCTTGGCATGCACTTCTTTTTGCAGTGTTAGCTTCCGGCGAACAGTATTGCGACGATAACGTCCAAGAAAGACAAACTACCTCCCAGAATTATATACGTTACTCTTTCCAATGCCTCCGGACTGCAAACTTCCTACTCAGGCCATCGCTATTATGTGTCCAAACTTTATTGGTCATTGGCAACGTATTGCAGAATGATATGAAGGTAAGAGATTTAGATGATGACTTGCAAATTTCACAGACTTTGATATCCCTCTGATTTCTTGAATCACCAAGAACCAAAACAAGTTCTTTATATTTCGTGCCCTCCTTTCTAATAAGAATAAAGTAAGAGCTAATTCCAACACCATTTGCATTTAGCCAGAAGCAGCTTGGCATCTTCTAGGAACTACAGTAAGAATTGCTCAAAGCCTTGGTCTACACGAAGAGAACTCTGTCGAGTCTTCGCCACGTTACAAATTATGGCTAGCGCTCTTGTGGCAGGACACCCTTCTTTCATTATGTTTCGACAGACCTCCAACGATTCGGCCATCAGGTGTTTTGAGAGAACTAAAGAGTGCCTTTTCCTATTTGGAGCGTATGAATGTTCTCTGTGATAAACTTCTCCGCTCTTTACCCGTTCAAAGATCTGCAGATATTGAATCTCCTACGATTCTCGAGAATGTCAAACAAATTGAGGATATTCTTCTCCCTAATAGGGAGCCGCTGGACGAGCTAACACGGGGCAGTAACATAACACGGGGCAGTAACATTCGTCAGCGGTGTGAATCATATGCGCTTGAGCTACATGTCAGTTTCGCGGTTGTGTGGCTGTGTCGTCTGACCCTCCGAAAAGTTCGTGGCTGTCAAACAATGGATGAGAGTCAGAAATTGCTAGTTGGAAAATATGATTCCTATCTGCTTAAGGGGACACAAGCATTTTTACAACTCCATTCTTTAAGCTCCCTTGCCTCACGCTCATGGCCTATAATGCACAATGGACTCAGCTTGACATTATCATTAGGCCTGCTTTATGCCAAAAAACCATTAAATCTAGAGGTAAATAGCTCGCTGGGTGATGTTCTTGATCTGTTCTCTGGAAGTAGTGATGCTTCAGATCGAAGCATGGAATTGTCGAAACAACATCAAAGAGCAGTTTCCGTACTCAGGGGACTATACAATATCCAAAGCAAATCTATCGATCGATCTGCGGATGGATTTACCGAAAAGGTGCCAGGCATTGCTTCAGGATCTTTGAATGAGCCTCTAGATCTGTATGTACTGCATCTACTCCAACAATATCATCCATGATGCATAAGGCTAATCTCTGGGAGTCTAAGGTCACCGGGTCCGCAGGATTTCATGAATTTTCAGAATGATAGCAACGATATTGATTCTTACCCACCAGTAGACAGCCTAGAAATTGCAAACTCAATAAACTTGTTTGACTCAATTATATGGGGTGAGCACGGATCCTCACTCTCGAGGATCTCAAGATTGCTAATCGTAAAGACAGATTTCTCAATGGATGAAAGTCAATTGTTTGGATTTGACTCTTCGTTAGAGAACTACATACCTTAAGGTCAATCAATCGTGAAAGATTTTGCATCGGGGCCAGCGGGTGATGAAGCGATAGAATCTTCAGGTGACAGAGCTAGCAGAGGTTCCTAAATGGTATATGTTCTCCTCACTTCAATCAATGGTACTTTTTTATTATTATTATTTTACAACTACATGCCATTATCCATAGGTCTGTTAACCATTCTGCCAACAATATAATCAGGTATCATTCGAAATCGTTATATGATGCACATTATCGTTGATACAGTCACTATAAAAGTGTCAAGGTTTTAGATTCTCGCATTCAAAATTTTGGTTTCCTAGTTAATGTAAATTTACTAGTGTCTATATACTTAATCTACCGGCTATTTATCTGTACATTCCTTCAATTATCTGGGAATCCCCACGTATTAATCCATTTAGCGTTGATATTCTTCTGTAAAGTCTCGGGGTATGAGTGTTTGAACGAGGCCTGCTGCCAATTCTGACTTCCCTCATATTCGGTAGGCATTAAAGCATCCGAGATAACCTTCCCACCCTGGACAGGCGAACTAGTTCCATGAGACATATAAGGAATCAATGGGAACCCTCGGCACTCTTCGAAAAATGTCTCGTCATGATTTGGTCGGCACCGTGTTGAAAACGCAAACATGACATCTTTGAAGTCATAGACATCAATATCAGGACCACAGAGAATCAGACGATGAATGGTATAGCCAGCTTTATGATGAAAGACCAAGTCTCCAATTTTCTGTCGGAATGCTTTTGGAGTAGTGTTCATTTCCTTCAGTTTTGTGATGTCCACTTTTAATGCAACCCAGGTCACTTGGCTTTCAAACGGCGCAAATGCGTCCGTGATTGGGAGACCAGCATCCTGGCAAATTTGACGGATCTCCGCGGCTGCAAGTGAGCCAATAAGTGTGTGAGTCTCATCTGTGATACGACCGCAATTCGAAACTGGCAGGATTGGGTTATTTCGATAGGTGATTGCATTGACCTTGTACTTTGGCCATTCATGTGTGTCTCCAGGGAATACGTAACCATGCATTTCACCAAAGGGACCTTCTGGAGCAGTTTCTGTAATTGAAAGGGTTCCCTCGAAAACCATCTCAGCGTTGGCTGGAACATATAGATCGTTAGTTTCGCATTTGACAACATCTAGAGCAGATCCGGTCATAGCCCCAATGTATCCAGACTCAGTGACGCCATCTGGAATGGGCATGCTAGCTGCCATGATAGCTGCTGGAGGCACGCCAAAAGCCAATGCCCATGGTACATCCTTTCCAATCTTCTTCCATTGCTGATGAATCTGCCAGATGTGCTGGGGTTCAATTACTAATCCGGCAAGGTGGTTCTTATCATGGACCATGGCACGTGCAATTGACCAATTCGTCCAAGATTTGTCCGGTGTCTGTACGACATGCATGCCGTAGGTCTGTACATATTTCCCTCCATCAGCCTGATGAAGCCAAGGGGAAGGCAATTTGTCTAAATCAAACTCATCTCCGAAGAGTTTGTTCTCCTTCACTGGGCCACTGCTAACAATATTTGGCGGGATTGGTGTAGCATGTGCAGCTGATGTCATCTTATCAAGAATCTCCTTCATCCCGGCGGACGGTGGAAGTCCTAGATGGCGTGCAACGCGACCATACTTCTGAGCGGGGTCGTGGCGCAAAGATGCCGGGGCTCCCAGAATTCTCCAGAGACCATTTTCTGCGCCTTTCATATTGTTGAGAAGGGGCGCAGGGGCATCAGTCTCGCAAGCTTTGCGAATGATAGCTCCTGCTTCTAGATAAGGATCAATCTCATCGTCGATCTCGACAATATCATCATCTTTCTTGAGTGCTTCTACGAATTCTCGAAAGTTTAAATGTGGAAGTTCTCGGTTCGACTTTGAGAGATACGATGATAGGTCTGTGGGAGCCATGGTGGTGTTTGATGTGTTGTAGGGATTTATTTGATGATGTTTATCGGAACTGATGAGGATTGATTTTTTGTGTATGAAATCTCAGTGAACCTGCTACATCCATGCATTATATATATTCTGAACAAAACGATTTCTTGCTCATTAGTTAAGACTCCAAAGGGCTTTCTCAACAGACGGAACGAATGGAACGCTTCGGAGATTTTCGGTAAGGATCGCCACAACATTATATAGCATTATTACAAATTACGACAACTTGTGTACACAACTGCTATATCACAGCCCCGAAGCTCCCAAGAGCTCTGCTTTTGTATTCATGATACCGCGCATATCATAGACTCATTCCGATGTACCTGGTTTCATAGCATAAATTCGAAATAGATCATATCTTTGATATGAACCTTGTGGAAGTGATGATATGAGCTACTCTCTGGTCGCCTAGAAGAACAGAAGTGGCGTTGTTTCTTTCAGAAATGTAATGCGACATTCAAACCAAGTAAAGATTTCAAAATCAATTGACTTGAGTCGAAATTCTCTCAACCTCACGTACAGCATTTTGTAGGATGGCAACAGTTCGGGGGACTTCGGCGCGATTCGGAGCGGTCTCCGCATAACTTCAAATGCTTTGAACTTTGTGCGTCATGATGAATTTCGGGATCATTATTTAAAGATCTCAGTCGTGGATGGAAATAATCCATCATCCATCAATCTTCTTTCTTGCACGCCACCAGGCCATCTTCCCATAGTTATTTTTTTTCCACATATACAACGTTCTTCCTGTCAGAAACAATGATGAATGACGCTACCCACCCTCCGACTCCCCGCAAACGCATTGTGGTAGCGATGACTGGTTCCACTGGTGCTTGTCTGGGAATCAAAGTCCTTATAGCGCTAAGACGTCTAAATGTCGAAACACACCTCGTCCTCAGTCACTGGGCTTTGGCTACTATAAAATACGAGACGGATTATACGCCAGCAAATATTAAAGCTCTTGCTGATCATGTGTGGTCCAATCATGATCAAGCCGCCCCAATTTCGAGTGGTTCTTTCAATGCTGATGGCATGATTATCATTCCGTGTAGCATGAAGACTTTGGCGGCCGTCAGTTCCGGATATTGCGAAGATTTGATCGCCAGAGCTGCCGATGTTATGCTAAAGGAAAGACGGAGGTTAGTCTTGGCAGTCAGAGAAACGCCGTTGAGCGAGATTCATTTGAGAAACATGATGACGGTCACCCGAGCTGGAGCGATCATTTGCCCGCAGATGCCGGCATTCTATACAAGACCCAGTTCAATAGATGATCTAGTAGATCAAATGGTAGGGCGTTGCTTAGATCTTTTCGGGCTTGACACCGGAGATTTTAAAAGATGGAACGGACCTCCAATGTCCGAGTAGAAGTTGTTTGCGGGTGGAGCCCAGATTCGAATTTGAATTCGAAAACAAACATGTAAGGGTCTTAATCTATAAGGATATCAAATTCGGTAGCATTAGCAAATCAATCGAGAGGGTGCGAAATGTATATAATTAGAACAATAGAGTAATAGATGAAGCTATGTGGTATTACAAAGTAGACAGATAGGATTCAGGTAAGGCATTCGACCGCATTCGAAATTGAGCAACTTTAACATAGATGTTGCTTCTTAAAGGTTAATAGTACGAGTACAGCAATTTGGTGATACCAGTACATGAGAGAGAGCTCGAGGAAAATCCAAGCACCCACCTCACGTTTAATGCGGCGGTGCAATTGTGGCTTGAGGAATTGTTACGAAACTCCTATTGAACCGAGGCTCTTTCGGCCCTTGTAAAAAGTTTCATTAATCTACCTACCTAGCTCCTACCTAGTACATGATATGCGCGGCCAATGAGAAAGTCGGAATTGAGAGAAACCGATTATTTTCGTTATCTATTCATATTAGCCTTTCCAAGCTGCCTCGAGCACATATCGGTATCGTATCAATCATAGACCATGGTCCATGGGTGATGGTACGGGATGGCCGGCGTATGAATGCAACCTTATGATTGTTCAAAGGTTGCACTGCAGACATGAAGATCGCAATTGGCGTAGAAAAGCCAAGAGCTTAATCTACTGTTATATGGAATGTATTTTGCCTTATTCTCGAGCCTCAATAGAAATCCCATTTTCCAAATGGCATATCACCCCTCCTAAAATTTGCGGGGGGAGGGGATTTCTCTTCCTTGTCATCCACTCTTGCCCATGTCGATGTCGATGTCTTAGTGGGGGCACGGACGAAGTGTATTGGTGTAACTAACCGTTAGTTGGCTGGGTCTTCTTGCCCGTTGACAATATATTTGATTGAGAGATCAAATATTTTCTTCAATCTTCTTCCCTAACTATCATCGCTGCTATCATGTCTTCTTCTGGTATTGAAGCACCGCATCCGTTTAGTCATGAAAATATTGCTTCATATAGACAACCTACAAATGATGGGTACCTGAAAGAGAAGCATGAAGAAGAAGTACTTGATACCTTCTCTCCACCATATCATGACGAAACCATATCCATTAACCAGACACATGATTCCACCCATCGACAGTTAAGACCAAGACATATTCAATTGATCGGTATTGGAGGGACAATTGGAACTGCTCTTTATGTTCAAATTGGCCATGGGTTAATAAATGGAGGACCGGGAAGTTTATTCTTGGCCTTCACTATCTGGTTTGTATACTTTTTTCTAGACCATTGTCGAATCTGGAGAAACTGAATTATCATCTGATATATTGAAATGATAGGTGCACCTTCATTTTGGCGGTCACAAATGTAAGTATTTCCTCTCGGTCACTACTCACCCTTCTAATTGTGAAAACTTCAGTGTATGGCAGAAATGGTAACTTACCTACCAATTTCATCTCCATTTATACGATTCGCTGGCCGGTATGTCGACGAAGCATTCGGAGTTGCTGCAGGATACAACTTCTTTATCTTTGAAGCCGCTCTTGTTCCATTCGAAATTGTAGCTTGTAATATCATCATTCATTATTGGAGTGATGCAATTCCTGCTGGTGGAATCATTACTATTGTTATAGTTCTTTATGGGTATGCTACTTTGAATTTTCTTCTTCTGCTCAAATCATTAACCACCACTATCATAGTTTTATCAATCTATTTGCTGTTAGATGGTATGGAGAATCAGAATTTTACCTAGCCATGGGGAAAGTTCTTTTGATTGTTGGTCTGATAATATTCACTTTCATCACGATGCTGGGTGGAAATCCACTCCATGATCGATTCGGGTTCCGATTTTGGTCCAATCCAGGAGCTTTCACCGAACTTTATAAAACGGGATCTCTTGGTCGCTTCCTGGGATTCTTGCAATGTCTCATTCAAGCCTCATTCACTATAGCCGGTCCAGATTATGTCTCAATGGCAGCCGGCGAAGCCCAAAATCCTAGAGTTGTTATGCCCAGAGCATTTAATGGGGTCTTTTATCGGCTTACCGCATTTTTCGTTCTGGGAAGTTTGGCTGTGGGAATCTTGGTTCCATACAATGACCAAGAACTCAAAGATGCATTTACAAATGGTCTACCTGGAGCAGCAGCTAGTCCTTATGTAGTCGCCATGAATCGACTTCAAATTAGAATTCTCCCGGATATCGTTAACGCCATGGTTCTTGGAGCTGCTTTCTCGGCGGGCAACTCTTATGTTTATTGTGCATCAAGATCACTTTTCGGTCTTGCGCTTGAGGGAAAAGCTCCCAGATTCCTCACCAAGTGCACAAAGGAAGGCGTTCCAATCTATTGTGTTTGTGCTACATTGGCCGTTGCACTATTGAGCTTTTTGCAAGTATCGAATAATGCAGCAGTAGTACTTCAATGGTTTGTTAATTTGGTTACTGCAAGTCAATTGATAAATTTCAGCGTTATGGCTTATACCTTTATATGTGTAAGTGAACCTATTGAATTCTCAGAGTGGCTATGCGGGCAATACTGACTTAATGTAGTGGAAGAAAGCATGTGATGCGCAAGGACTTGATAGAAATACTTTACCACATACAAGTTTTTGGCAACCATTCAGTGCATATTATGCATTGACAGGGTGTTTTATCATGACTTTTGTTGGTGGATATACAGTTTTCCTACCTGGTATGTCGAACATTCACCCATTCTGCTCTGACAGCATCTTCCCTAACATCCTTGCGAATTCTTTTGGCCTTTTGGGTTGAAAGAACTAACTTTGTGACAGGTGCGTGGGATGTTCCCACTTTCCTCTTCTCCTATGCAATGGTTGGTGTCTTTCCTATTATTTTTATCGGATGGAAAATCGTAAAGAAAACAAAATGGTTAAAACCACATGAGGTGATATTGAGAACTCAGGAGGTGGAAGAAATTGAAGAGTATACGAGGAATTACGTTGAAAGACCTCCGAAGACAAGGTGGCATGCTTACGTGGACAAAATCTTTAGTTAGTGCCAGGTGAAATAGGAGGGCAAAGAGTCCATAATGGCCAATAATGTTTCGGCCGAGTTTAATTGTGATAATTACATTTTGCGACACCGATTTGCTTCTCAGGCGATGGCCAAAGATAGAATCGGTATAACCAATTTATGAAGTTTTGAACCACCTGTGGTTGAGCAAAAATGTTTATACGGGGCACTGGATTTTCCGTTCCGGGGTCTTCTAGCCTGAACGCGTAGTGGCGAGCGTCAACCACAATTATTCAACCTCCAACCATTCTTGCCGTCCACGACGTTACTCTCTGCCATCAATTCGAGGAATCAATGATTGGCAAAGCTCAATGTATTTGTGCCGCAATGGCAAGATGCTTTGGGTAAACGGTAAGTGTGCGAGATAGAACTAAGATCTTGACGACGAATCTTCGAGCATGAAAAAACAAGAATATACGCAATGACGATGATTGGGCACGCAACGACGGAGTACTGTATCGAGAACTTTGGCGGTAATACGTTGAATATCTGGTTTCAGGAGGCTGGGAATGGTAGGATGATGGTGATGGTGATTGGGAGATAATACCAAGGCAAGGGGGATTTCTGCTTATAACATCCCGGAAGGTGGCTGTCTCAAAGCATTAATCGTTTTCCAGAGTAGTTTTGCGCTCATATGCAATGATACTCTTGGGACAATATTAGGCAAGGATTGATGGCGTTATTCTGCCAGTCGAACTGGTAGCCGCCCAAGCTTTTCCGTGCTCGACAATTAACGTCGAGTTAGATCTCAAAATGCTCAAGTTGGATGCAGGCACGCCAATACCAATAGTGGTTATTATTGAGTTTTCTTCTAAGGAAACTCTGCTGGAGATGATAGATTCAGTGAATGGAGATTTAGTGACGCACAGATGTACGGAACAATCATGATGGAGCTTTCGTATTTCGGGGTGAACTTATCATCCTTAGGTCAATTTGGCGGCGGACAAAAAGTCTTGCAGCACAATTTCTTTCCATTGCCGCGCTTTTCTTGCGCCATCTCACCACCAAAAGTTTACCAAAGTTGGATGTTCATTCCCTGATAATCTTGTGTACTATTGGCGTCGAGTTTCTTTTGGATATGACATGAGTAATACTACCGCACGTGTGTTGCCTCTTCTTCCGAGCCCACGCTTCAGATACTCAATCCATACAGGATTATGCTATTTTTGCTAGTTTTTCCCACGCGATAGTGATTACAACCTTGTTACCTTCAAAGGCTATCAGCTAAGAGAAACACCTGTCGTTGATGTGTTCATGTTACAGAATGCATTGAATCGATTCCACTTTCGATACCTTTTCCTCAGATCAAACTTTACCACCACGAGACTCTTAACCATAAATGTCAATACACTATTCAACGATGCACGACAGATATTGAAATTCGAAACCGCACTCTCTGAGTTTTAAATTGCCGTAATTCTTTGTTTGTTTCTATCCAATCCCAACCAGGTATCTGGTAGAATGTCCCAGATCACACCCAGCTTACTGTTTTCTATTGTAATGGTTTCATTGTTCTTTGCATCATGACTAATCAGAATAATCGATTTTTTCAAAATTTCACCATCTTTCATTGAATTTTCAGGCTCTTCGACTATTTCCAAGACAAACCAGAATAAAGGATGCAATTTCGCTCGTGTGATCTGCGGTATTCATGACCGGACACCTCCTTGTTAGATCGAAGGGACTTCCCGCACATCACATCGTCGTTGAAGACGCCTCTTTCAACCATAATATACATCTGTTGAGGTCTGAATCTGATCTCGACCTAGTCAATCATGAGAATTTGTTATCCTTTGTCCTCATGCTAAATGCATGATGGTGAATTCTTCTTCAATTATTCTAGACTGTATAACGTTGAGTTATTTCATCACTCAAAATCCTACAGATACGTTTGATCAATATTTAACTACTTGAATTTATCTTCATCCATCGTATTGTTTTTGTTCTTGGATTTATTCCAAGCAGAAAGGAATCATGAGTCCAATAATCCAATTATTTAGACGCAAATCTCCTCTTCAAGAGAAGCTTGCAGAAATAGTGAAGTTACCACACTCAGTCCTTATTACCATTCCTGCGGGAACGCCACCTCCAGGGGTTCAATCCCTCTCTGAAAACCCCGAGACCTTACAACCGGTCATTATCGCAGTTTGTAGTCTCTTCTTTGCTCTTATGCTTATGTGTTGTGCGATCCGTACATGGACAAAGTTAATGATTATGCGACCTGTGAAACTGCGCTGGAACGATTGTAAGTAACGCATTCCATCTTTTGCCACCAGCCAGATCGTTGTGACCTTGACTTATTAAAGAGAAGTTGATGTACTAATCAAACTTTTTAGTAACTTGGCTTCTTGCCTTGGTATGTACTGATTCAGTCATGAAAGCCATGTTTCTTACTCATCTGTAGCTCACCTCCATAACATGTTATGTAATTATCATGATATGTAGGTTGCTTCATCTCTACTTGATGTATACTCCACTAACGATAGGCATAGCTGTCACTGGTTTGGGAACTGTAGGATTGCATACATGGGATTATTCACTCGCTAGGTTGTTTACCAATTACAACGGAGTTGTACGTCTTCTTGGAGAGATTTTGGTTCATTCTTAACACAAAGCAGGGATTCATTATACCTACTTGGAATACCCCTTTGGCTTTTGGGCTCGTAAAACTTACGATTTGGCTCACTTACATCGAAATATTCACCTCCATGCGTTGGGTTAGAATTTGTTGTTATATTGGTGCCGCCATAACCTTTCTTTGGTATTTTCCAGTGGTAATTGCTACACTTGTCTGGACAACCCCACCGCGTGGCGAGAACTTCGTATACAGTCTAATTTCGGATGGAATATTCACCACTCAGAAATTGACTATTCCTATAGCTGCTGTTGGCTTAGCACTTGACGTTTTCCTGTTTGTTATACCATTACTCGCAGTAAGCAAATTACATATGGCAACAAAAAAGAAGTTGGGAGTAGGATTGATATTTGCTACTGGAGCATTGTGAGTTTCATTTTCATACGAAGAACGAAGTTTCGTGGATGGGAATACTAACATGAGAAAATAGAGCCATTATGGCTTCAATCTTGAGCATCATTTACCGCGTTCGACTGAATCAAATATTGGATAACACATGGGCTTTAGTACCCGTATTTATCTTGACGTAAGAATCACAGAAGGTAAATATCATATTTGCTAACTTCATTTTACAGCCTCGCAGAATTGTTTATCGGTATGATTATTGCTTGTACTTGGCACATGTCGAAATTCTTCCGTACATACGATCGGCAGTTTGGAAAACTGGGCTCGAAGATTGCGTATATTTTATGCTTCAGATGCGTGAGGAGGACTAAGGAAAGAAAAGAATCCGAGAAATTTGGTAGAGGCAGTGAGGGTTCCGAAATAAACGTGGAATTAGTCAACACAGAACGATGTAAGAAGCAACCTAAACTTTATCCTAATCTCGACGTTACGAATTTCAATGCAACTATAGTTGAGGAAGATTCTAATGAAGGTATTGAGCTTGGGAATACGAATGGAGCAGTCAATTATTGATTTTATGAGAATCAAGATACCAAAACAGGTCAAATGGTTGTATAATTTGGAAAATTCGGGGTGATTGTCATATATAATCCTTTGGTTAGCTACCAGAGCAGTCTAAAGTAATGTTTCAATTCGAAAGAAAGACTCATGGTGCACAGTCAGCTTTGTTCATGAAAAGCTTCGTTTCTTCTAAAACTGTTTCTTTATACGTAATATTAACAATCATCATGAAGTTGGTAGTTCTTGAAGAATATTCACCGGTAATAAGACATCCGAGTATACAAGTGTGTTTTCTTTGAAACCTTACGATTCAGTATCAAGAATCAAATCTTCCTTGTATGTCTTGATATTGATAACACATAATATGCACAATAATCCATATCATCTCGTCCTCCTTATAGATCACGAGCACGATCATATATACACAATTCACCTTTCGTCCCAATGATTTTCTCGGTCCGACCACAAGCTTCTTACTGGATTGGAGAAATTATTAAAGAATATCAATTACGAATTTTTATACAGTCTTCTTGGACTAGTCTGGCAAAATTGCAATGTTGGGCGGAAAGTATTCAAGATTCAGCTAGGCTAAACAATAAAGATTGACACAATATTCAATTACTTACAGCTTGCACATAAGAAACTTAAAACTGTCTATTGAATCATACTGGGGATTTAAGTATCTTTCCGAAGAACCCTATTGACTTCCTATTGAAGCGGCTCACACTTCACCATAAAAAGCAAGAGATTATGTATACGCCCATGGACTATATCTGTCATGTAAGATCATTGTATAAAAACCTTCTGTTTCTTGTATTGCGAAGTGCAAGAAATAAAGAGCTACTAAAGCCTTCTAAGTGCGAAACTGAGTGCGACACAAATGAACCTGAAGATCAATGTTCACAGGAGACCTATCTTGAAAATAAACCCCGCATGGTAGCAACATTTGTCATCTGAACGAAGCACCAATAAAAAAAGATGTATTGTTGTGTATTGAAAATAAGCTTGCTTCCCTGGAAGATGGCATTATCGTTACCAAAAACGGATGATGGCAGCATCCGGCATCCGAACGAAGGGTCCAAAAAAATGTATCATTGGTGTGTTGTGAGCTGCAAGTAACGTTCTCCTCTCTGAAAAATGAAGCGATTTCCCCTTGCCAGATTACGAGTTTTAATGTGGATCAATGTTCGGCATACAGGACCTCCATGACATCCTGAAAATGATGCTAGCTGCCCATGCCCTTCTTGACTGGATTTTGATGACTGTCAAATGGAGAGATTGAACAATTCCACGGCTCTTCACTGAGCCGAAGTAATTGGAAGAAGTCTATTGGCCTTGGAATCGAAAGCTTCGATGCCGTCAGTACAGCAAAAACTCTCTAAGGATATATTTTTGGGTACCGGAATTTTTCAGGCCTAAAAGTGATCTACATTCATGGAACCTCTGTATTAGGATATCCTTATATTTTGAGGCCTTAAGGTCCCAGGATCACAAATATTCTTGTTGAACCAATAAGATCGCTAGGATATGTCTATTACATGATGATTGTATTGCAGTTTTAGTCAATTTTCGTCAAAGTGGAAAATATTACAGAAATGTAGCCAGACCGGAACTAATCAGAACTAAATTACTACTGGGCCGAGATTAGTCGGACACCCTCCATACAAGGATACTTCTCCCCTATATCCTTGACAGAGACTACAGAAACCGGTATCCTTATAGAGAGGTTTTGCTGCAGCTGTCAATAAGGTTGCCGAGAAGAGGGCTGTCAAAAAGTGGGGTATGAGACTTAAGGTTTGCTTGGAGCCGGCTCGGAACTTTTTTAAAGCCGGTAATCCTTATGCTATGCCGGGGCTAGTCTGTGCGAGTATGCAAGGGTCCAAAGAAAACATGCATAACCATTTCATTTTGTCGTTATATAAGTATACTTTTCCCTCGTAAGCAAAATCATATACGCTACATTCTTTTCGAAAGCTTGTGCATTCTTTTCTACGAAACATGACTTTCACCCTCCCGGCATCTTTGCCACAACGACTCATTAAGCTAGATGCATTATCTTTGATCATTTTTGTTCCAGCCGCTGTCAGTGCTCCGCAGTCATCGGCAGACTCCGGCGAGACCCGCTAACCCCGTGATAGATTTTCTTCTATTTCATTGCGCTTGCAATTTACCGTATATGGTTTCATCCTCTTTCTAAAATCCCTGGGCCGCCACTCCTCGCAATTACCGATATCATCAACCAGTATTATACATCATTTATCTAGAAAGATTTAATAGAACGAAGGCTAATTGATATATTAGATGGATGAGTAATGTCGATGGAACCTTTCCCCGTGAGGTGTCTCGGCTGCACAAGCAATTTGGACCAATAATCCGCGTCGGACCCAACCGCATTGCCGTCGACGGTAGTATCGGCTATCCTGAGGTGTATAGCCTCAAAGCTAAAGGTCTGGCTGGGACTTTCGACAAAGTCAGTGATTACGCTTTCCAAGGTGACAATATGACAATACTCGCGGCTCCCAACGAAACACAGTAAGTCGCTTTCTCCTCTGAATCCGACAGTAATCTTGAAGTCAAAGAGCAATGTAGTCGTTCTTCAAGCTCGATGGAAACTTTATCAGAGCTGTGTTTCATACTTACTGTACGATAGCCGCCGGTTGAGGCGACCTCTAGCCCACTCATTCAGCGACGGAGCGATCCGTGAACAAGAAGGCATCATCGAAAAGCATGTAAACATGTTATTGGAGCAGTTGACACGCAAAGCTGAGCTTGGAGAGACTGTAGATATTGTGAAATGGTACGTATCGATTAATCCCTGATTTCCTATCGTACATTGTCCGTACAGAAATTGTCCCATGACAATTGCAAACTTTTCTCTACAAACATTCTCTTGAAACAGTCCCGACCAATACTTCTCTGACTCGCCCGTAATGTAGGATGAATTATTTATTCTTTGATATCATTGGCGAGCTTACCTTCGCAAAACCGTTCAACTCACTTGAGACCGGTGAAGAGCATCCTTTCATCAGCAATTTCTTTGAATCTATCCTGGGAAACTCTTACAACCGCTTTCTAACGTCATATCCCTACCTTAACATTCCTTTCAGTATGATATTGGGTCGCAAGCAGGTTGTAAGAGCGATGAATAAAAACATGGAAAATACAGTATTGACCCAAGAATTAACAAAAAAGCGTATAGAAATGGGCGAAGAGTCAAAGACAGGCCAACGCGATTTTATGTCTCACATGTACGTATAGCCCAACAAAGTTGCCCATATATGGCGTTAATACCTGTTCCAGGCTCAAGAAAAATCGAGAGGGCGAACAAGCAATGCCGAACGAAGATATTATGCTCAACTCAGTGATTTTGATCGGCGCGGGAAGTGAGACAACTGCATCTGCCATGACTTTCTTCTTCTACATCACCGGTATAAATAACGCTCAAAAACAAATTCTGCAAGATGAGATCCGCAGCACCTTCACTGACGAGTCGGAAATCAACATGGTAAACTGTGGCCAGATCAGTTACCTACAGGCGTGTATAGAGGAGACCCTGCGAATGTTTCCTCCAGCGGCCGAGACTCCACCGCGTATGTCGCCTGGCGCGAACATTGGCGGCAAATTCATCCCATCGGGGGTAGGTTATCATTTTCTATATTTGTCTTCTATTAGCTGTCTTTTTTATTAAGCTCTATCGCAGACAATCATTCACGTATACCCTTGGGCAACATTCCGCAACCCAGAAAACTTCACAGACCCGGACTCATTCAGACCCGAACGCTGGCTTCCTCCTACACACCCACGCTACGATGCGCGCTATGCAAAAGTAAGTTAGGCTCTTCGGAGCTCTTTTTCTATCTACCAATGACTTAGGAGTTGGGTATCAGCGACATACCAAAGCAATCGTATTTTTCAGAGGAGCAATGCTGATACGATTGTCAATATTTTAGGACAACCTGGCCTGCTTCAAGCCCTTTAGCCATGGACCTCGTGACTGTATAGGGAAAAATTTGGCCTATAATGAGATGCGCGTACTCATATCTCGCCTCCTCTTCCGTTTCGATTATGAATCACTTCCAGGCCAGGAGACATGGCATAATAACCAGAGGGCTTACCTGATCTGGATCAAAAATCCGCTAAACGTGAGATTTACTGTTCGAAAGAATTGAATCCGTCTTTTCAGGGCATTAGATGAATGTCACTTATGGGGGGAAATTGTGCTTAGGAAAGATGTTGTTTAGAAACTTTCAAGTGACTGGTCGAGGGATTGTACATATGAGAATTCTTTTGATATAGATATTAACTATGGAAGTGTATACGGAACGTTTTCATTAAAATTATTTTCCCCTATTTTTCGATTGAATTTTGAATACCATATGTCACAATTGAATTCCTCTAAATTATTAATCAATATATACTCTTTCAGACGCATTAGAAGAAAATATGTTTTTCCTTTCTTAAATAAAAACAATTGAAAGAAAAATCAGATAATTATAATATTATATAATATGAATTTTGTTAACGTGGTTTATCAGCATGTACACTATATTAGTATGCCTCAGTTCGAAAGCTATAAGACAACTATATATAGTATGTGTAACGAGTATAGCTGATTATGGCTCGATAATATGGTGGAAATAGCAAGTCAATTTCAAAGATATATTATAATCACTTCAAAACCTAGCGCTCTGTAAGATACTAGGGGTCTTCAAAACTGCTCCAATCCTCCCCATGGAAGTTGAAGCAGGCCTACTACTTTCGAAAATCCGACTCGATTTGAATATTAGATAATATGCCTTCCGATTGGCTAAGCTCTCACTTAATCATCTAATTAATATAGAAAAGGAAAAGTTAATCTAATATTAAAATGATTACGAATTAATATCTACTCCCTGAAGAAAGCGATTTAGATCTATTCAATTAGACAGGATAAGAGAATCAATACACAAGGACCTAGAATATACTTTACTTAAAAAGATTTTATACTTCAACTTCTCTTTATGGAAAAGGGATACTTCATATAAAGTCAATATTAGCAAAGCCTCAAAAGAAGATACAGCTATACTTTACAATATTATATTCAAATATAAAGACAAGAATACAATCTATATATATACTGATGCCTCCTCTACTGAAAAAGGAATAGGTATAGGAGTAGGTATAATTGCAATATAATCAGATAACTAAATACTATATCGAAAATGTATTAATATTGATATCAATCAACTAGTTTATAATAGGGAATTATATGGAGTTACAAAAGCTATCGAATATGCTAGCTTCATTGTATATAAGGGC
>PQXI01000420.1:0-19503 GCA_004786145.1 Botrytis paeoniae | reverse complement strand
TTTTTTTCCCCTTACCTCTTTCTCTCTTCTCTTCTCTTTCTCCTTTCTCTTTCTTCTATCTCTTCTAATTCTAGAGCTACTTTCTCTCCTTTGCTTATTGAATTCTCTTTTTCTATTGTTTCGTTTTGGATTTCGACTTGAGCTAAATATCAGGTTCTTGTAGCAATTTTGGTAGTATTTATAAATTTGATAATCAATTTGATTCTTATTTTTGTATTTAATAGGAATTGAAGATTGATTTTATCAATTGAAAGTTCTTTGAAAATCTTTTTTCTTTTTTTTGTATATATAGAGCATTCAATCAAAAGGTATAGAATCATTTCAATATTATTATAAATATATTTATTATTAGAGAGTTTGAATCGATGTAGATAGGATTTGATATATCCATAGTTTAATTTAAGTTGAAAGAAAGTATTAACTATATTTCGTATTGTATTATCTAGAAATTTGATTTTAGAATCGATTTTCCATGAAAATAGCTTGAAATAGATAGTATTGAATTAATTTATTCGACTTTCATATTGATTAAGAGACTCTTACTATTAGTCTCTATTATATTCTTATATAATCATTCCGAGTAATCCAAAACTGGTTTCATTTATAAAGAATTATATTGTTATAGCTTCTTTTATAAGTCTATTAGCTAATTCGTTTCCTTATATAAATGTATACTCTAGGACTCAATTCAGAGAGACTTCGATTTCTATAGCCCTAATTGCTTCGACAGCTTTTATAGCTCGTATTTGATATATCTATCCGGGTTAATCTGAGGGGGTTTTTAATTAATAAAGTCCGGCCTGATTGTTTGAGTATATCTTGTATTTTTAGCCTTTATATACTAGAGAGCTAGCAAATTCAATTGCTTTTATTACTCTATATAATTCTCTATTATAAACCAATTAATTGATATCGATATTAATACATCTGCTATGTAATATTCAATTATTTAATAATATTATAATTATACCTACTCCTATTTCAATTCCTTTTTCAATAAAAGAGACATTAATATATATATATATTGTGTTTTTATCTCTGTGTTTGAATATAATATTATAGAATATAGTTATATCTTTTTTCGAGGCTTTACTTATATTAACCTTATATGGAGTATCCCTTTTTCAAGATGGGAAATAGAAATGAATGATTTTTTCGAGTAAGATATGATTAGGATCTTGTTGTATCGATTCTTTTATTCTATTTAATTGAATTGGCTTATATCATTTTCTTTTTAGAGTGGATATTGCTTCGTGATCATTGTAATATTGAAGTAAGTTTTCTTTTTCTGTATTGACTGAATGATTAAATGAGAGTTTAACCAATTGAAAGATATATTATCTGATATTAGAGTCTAATCGGATTTTTGTAGGTTTTAGACCTGCTTCTATTTCTATTGAGCAAATTGGAGTAGTTTTGAAGACTTCTAGTATCTTATGAAGTACTAGGTTTTTAAGTGATTGAAGTATATTCTTAAAGTTGACTTATTGTTTCCATTAAATTATCAAGCTATAATCTACTATACTAGTTATACATACTATATATAATTATCTAATAGCTTTTGAACTGAGGCCTTTTTCTATATTAACCAGCTGTACTATTCGTTGAAAGACCCCTTTCGCTTGTATTACTCTAATGTTGATATATTGATTGAATTTGAGATTAGGATCAAACTAGATATCAAGTCATCTAATTAGAGCTTAAGATTTTACTATTTCCAAATTGAATAGTGTGATAGGGTATTGAGCTGTTAATTTGAAAGAGGAGAAATATATTAACTCTATTTTAACTAAATCGAATTGAATTGTATTCTTCGAATTGAATTCATATAATTGTTTTATAGCTCTTTCTAGCGAATCGATATTCTTTTTTCATAAAGTAGAGCTAGCAATGAATACGATATCATCAATATAGGATAGGAATTTGATTGAGTTATATTGAAAGAGATCTCGAATTTAAACTAGGAAAAGAATTAACGAAATAGGACTGCCTTATAGTATTCCTATAGAAATAGGTTTAAAAGATTCAGTTTGATTATTAAAGAATAGCTTTAATTGTTTGTTTTGTAAAAAGGAAGCTATCTAAGCAATAAGATTTGTTGGCAATTGGAGTCTTTTGTAAATATCTAGAAGACAATTCTTCGAAATGTAATCAAATACATCTTTTATATTTATAAACAATACTAAGGTTTTCCTATTTTCTTGTTTATTGTTTTCAATCTCTGTATTCAAAAGGAGAGCTGTATCAATTACTGATTTCTTTTAACGATCTCCTATTTGACTATTGTGAAGAAGGTGAGTGGTTTTAATAAGGTATTCTAATCGTTGAGCTAAAATCCTTTCGCTTATTTTGTTTAAATAATTGAAAAAAAGCAATAACCCTATATGCTTTTGATATAGAATAATCTAGTTTGAAAGCTTTTTTTAGAATTGCTCTAGTGGCTTGTTTTACAATACCTCTTAGCCATCGTATTGTAGCATTTAAACACCTCGAGCTCATAATAACTATATCTACGGATATCCCGAAGCCATGTTATATACAATACACATCAGTGCGATCACTATAGCACCCCGAGCTGCTTGGCTCGAGAATGCTATCGTAGCAGAATCAGAGAGGACCAGAGAGCCAGCGGCTACCCATAGGGATAGTGGGCTTCCCGATCAATCTCGAGGATCGCTTCCCAAGCACCACTCCGAAGAGAGCGCGGATTAGCAACGAAAGTGCTAGTCCTCTTTTAAGCTCACTCAAGTGTGGTTAGAATACAATTGAGATAGTTGTAAAGACAGCTATCCAGAAGAAAATCGATATGCAATAAAAGCGTACTACAGATAAGGCTTTAGTATTCACTAGCTTCGAGATGATCCTTATACAATTCATAGCATAATTTGCGGAATAGGATCTGAACTAATTGACAGGAGAATTAGTACGTAGAGCACTGATAGTCATCATAGAAAGCACAAAAGGGAACTGCAACTCGAAACTAGTAATAGAAAGCGTGAAGCCAATTATATAGACGTACGCGGGGATACTGCGAACCCCCAAAACCGCGATTACTACTCTCTCCGGTTCAATTAAGAAAGTAGGGGCTGCAAATAGGCTCAAGCAGGTGATCAATAAAGTACCAAGATTGGAACATACGAATGAAAGACTTTTCCTTCGATTTGATAAATAAATCAAGATGGAGTTATTCTTATAGGGGATTAGACAGACACTAATAAAGGCGATCCCAGAGATTGCTATTCTAGGGGCTAAAGCTATCACAGTAATAACATTCACCCGAACTGGGTGAGTAGTTATAGTCTCCCCTGAAGCCTAAATAGTTCTTTTTGCGAATAAATAGTAGGTCACAGTAATTACTAAAGTTATAGATTTAGTGATTAGTAAGCCATAGTATATATATATAGTACTAGGGGTTCTAATAACCATTATTAATCTCCTAGAAACATTTATAGAGATTGGGGAAAAACAAATAAGGGAAGAAATCTAGTATCAGATGGGGCTATATCTAGTATGAGTAGTAAAATCCAAGTTTAGAGTAGATGAGCAGAATCGAATCACTTGAATATTATCCTTTCAGGAGTAGCTATAATACTACAACCTATTTAATGAGATTCGAATGTTCCCTGTGAGTAGAAGATAAGCCTTGGGAAGATATAACTCAGGATGTCAGTAATATTGTGAAAGCTGGAAATATACAAGAGAAGCAATATATAGGAAGTGCGTATACCTGCTATCCACTCATGAGCCAGCTAAGGACTGTAATCACTCAATACAATATATAGGATACCGCGGGCCCTTCCCAGTGGATTATAATAACTGCCCCACCAAGCCCCAGTGGGTGAACAGTAAGACAGTATGCCCAGATCGAAAGCAGATTTAGATCATTCGATGAGCAGGGGAGATTAGCATTACTATTGCCTTAGCACTAGTAGTAACAATCCAAATACTAGTGTCGATATAAGAAAGGAAAAGGAAATCTAGAACAAATGTAGTCTCCTAATATAAAAACAGCAGCAACTCGGAAAGCGATATTAGAAAAAAGCAAGCAAATAATACCTTCAATAGCTTAATGAACGAAGAGCGAGATATGTAAGATTAATACATTACCTATAATAGAGTAATAAAAATCAATAAGAATCTCAATCTTAAAGCTTTAAGTAATCAGACTATAACTAGGGGATACAATATAACAATGGAAGATCTATATGAATAGATTAAATCCGCTATCTATTGTCTAAATAAACATGTGGAAAAGCCTTGTATCGTATGTAGTGGTACTACAGTAAGCATTCGAGGAGAAGATCGATGTAATATGTATACAAGAGCTCTGGGTATCTAATACGCATACTTAAATATATAACGGATATTAATACTTGTCCCCAATGACCTCCTAAAGGGTGAGCGGGATGAGCAAGAAAGGACAGGGGCGTTTACAAGTAATAATATATATCAGAATTGAGACTAAACTATAAGTACTATAATTAGTAGAAGAGAAACATAGAGATTATATATAACTCTCTATAAACAAAATTGAACTATTAAATCTATATAGAGAATCAAACACTTCAAGAGTTCTAAAGATAATCCTTGACCTAACATTGATTAAGGATATAATCATTAGGGGAGACTTCAATGCTTACTATATACTATTTGAGCCAAGTATAAACATAGCGCATAGTGATAACCAGCTCGCGGAATAGTCTAGCGATAGAGGCCTCAAGCTCACGAACATCCCAGAGCAAGTAATATATAGGGTAGAACATGTAATTGATCTAGTCTTCTTTAATATCCCAGGAATATATATAGAAGTAAGGACTGATATATATTACGGATCCGATTACAATACCCTCCTTATTATTATACAAAGAGCGAGCTCAGCACTGAGAACCCAATATACATACTATATTAGAAAAGAAGATCTATCTCTATTTCAGAGAATAATATCAGCTAGCATAGCGGGAATCAAGCGAGCGGTACAAACAGCCGCTATTAGTATAGCCCTGGATCGAGTTGTCGATAGTATATAGAAGGTACTACAATAGGCAATTAGAACGACGGGAAGACTAGATCAGAAGACAGGCAAATCAGCCCCCTAGTGGACACCCGACTGTACAATCGCACGGGATGTATATCTCTGGAGCCACATAATCAATAGGGATTACTCTATAGAGTACAGAGCCTTCCTAGTATATATAAGACAAGCCAAAAGAGACTACTAAAGGAAATTCCTTAATGAGATAAACTCCGATCGGGATTTGTATAAAGTGATTAAATGGTACAACCTGAGCCCTGTATATTGCTCTCCACCGATTATAATAGGCGAACGTATAGCTACTTTGGACAAGGAAAAAGCTGAGCTGCTATGAGCGGAGATTCTGCAGTGCTTCAAAGCCACTAATAATCTCCTGGATTCCGAATAGAATCAAAGGGAGGGAAAATTACCCTGGGGGGAGCTTATCTTTATAGAGGAAGTAGAACATAATATTATAGGGGTCTTGAGTATATCTCCAGGGACCGATTGGATTATAGTAAGGCTGCTAAAAGCTATCTAGGCGGAAATAGGCCTAGTGTTACACATTATCTTCAATAAGTGCCTGCAGCTCAGTCACTTTTCTATAGTATGAAAGCAGGCGGAGGTAATTATATTACTAAAGGTAGAGAAGATGAATCGAACCTTCTTATACTTATGACAGCCTATCGCCCTTCTTTTCTATATCGGGAAGGGCCTCGAAAGGATTATAGCAAAGCGTTTAGTATAGATAGCCCTAATACAAGAAATACTTAGCCCGCAACATTACAAAGCCCTATCGAAACAATCGGCCATGAATCTAATAGTGTTGTTCGTTCACAATATAGAAATAATGCTTAACAAAGGCTATGAGATCATAATAATTATACTAGATATACAGAAAGTATTTAATACTCTATTTAAAAACAGACTTCTAAAACGAATAAAAGAATAAGAATTCCTACAAAGTTTGATTACTCTGATTAACTTCTTCTTATTCTAAAGGCAACTCAGGATTGGATTCAATACAATAATAACTAACTACAGTACAATAGAATACGGTATCTTACAAAACTTATCTCTTTCACCAGTTCTGTATATGCTCTATCTTATAGAACTATTCCAGTAAGATTCTAAACTTCGATTTGAGTATGTAAATAATATCTGTTTATATCGATCATTAGTGAGTATTCAATGAAACATTGCACTGCTAGTAAAAGATGTAAAAAACATATTCCATTAAAGGACTAGAAACAAAATAATCTTTGTACCCGAAAAGATAGAGATAATCTATATAATATAGCACAAACATTTCACCAACCCAGCATACAAAATAAACCGCGATTATACCATCATTCCAATCGCATCAGGATCGGCTTTACAATGGCTAGGCATGTGGTTTGATTGTAGGCTCATATTCAAATAGTATATCGAAATGCGAGCAGCTAAAGGCCGGAAATTGGCCCACCACATTTAAGGGCTAGCCCGAATCGCAAATGGATCTTTAATAGTATTCCTATGGAAAGTAATAATCATTTGTCTATACCCAACCTTATTCTATAGATTAGAGGTGTGGTACATAGAACAAATAAGAATCACTGGATAGTATTGAGATGGGATATTAGTAATAGTAAGTATTCAATTAGAAGAAGCAATTTTCGTTATCAATAAGATTCTACGAATAGCGATTAGAGGAGTTCTTTTAGTTTAATGAACAACCTCGAACTTAGTAATAATAAGAGATAGTACTCTTCTATTAATAGAAGTAGTATTAGAATAAATAAAATGAAAAATAGCCCTCTATGCTCAAATTATTAATTCAAAACATTCTCTATATTATTGAGGGATAAGAGTCATCTATTCCTTTAACAAAAGGAAAGACTAATTACAGCCGGCTAGAATAAAGATTTAGGTGATTAGTCAGTGCCTCCCTCGAATCAAGAAGACAATCTTAACAGAACCTCATTACACACCAGGGTGCCGAACGAATCCCATAAGAGGTCTTATAAAAGAGGCAGTAGCCGAGTAATTCCAAGAATAATAAAGTAAGCGCATATATAATTAGATCATCATCTTCTCAGATAGATCGGAATAGACTAATAAAGATAATAGACAGATAGGATATAAATATATTATATACAAAGGATAGACTGTAGTACGCGAAGGAAGCGGTGGACTACATTACAATTCTTATATATTCGATGTAGAAGCGATCAGGGTATATCGAGGCCTTCAAGTAGTAATCAGAAATATCACTAGTATAAAACAAATGGAAATCTATATATGCATAGATAGTATATCGATGATATAAGGAATAAGAGGCACAGCCTCCACTATATCGTAGTGGGCCTTCCTCAAATACTATAAACTAATGTAAATACACCTGATTCAGGTCAAGTGGTTGTTAGGCTATATAGGGATTAAGGGGAATAAACAAATAGATATATTTATAGATAAAGGAACAAAAAGATCAGCCTTAAGATATATAAATCGACCTATAACAAGCGGTATCCGCTCTATAGCAAAAGCTGCTATGGAATTGATAGTATAGATATAATGAATCAAACAGAAATCAACGCTCTCCAAACAATACTAGAAATAGGACTTAAGGAGTACAAATAAGTACTCTAAGGAATTGGAACTCCCATAAGCGACTCTCCATTATATACTAGCGATCTGCTCAGTATATAGCAACTTTGAAAGCTATCACTATCGATTTAAACACAAGGAAGCAATAATCTATTGCTTATGTAATGTATACAAATCCCCTGAGCATATTATGCACTACTACAAAGTCCTCGCGATCTATGAAACCTGACCTCCAGATATTAAACCAAAATCCCTATTCTGTAACCAAGCAGCTCAAGAATAACTATTGAGACAGCTAATGTACTCACCAGCCAAATTCATTGAATTTATTGCTATAATAGACTTCTATAAGAATATATGCCCCAGAATGCTATTAGAAGAATAAAAAGAGAAAAGGAAATGGACCGATCGATCCAGGAGAATATGAATAGGGAATAGGGGGCGATCGATATAGCAAAGCTATATAAAAGAAAATCAACGTATGTAATATACTATATAGTAATAGAATGTTTACAAAAGCTATCCTTATAGAATAAAGTAGCTTTCAATCAAAAATACTATAGGAGAGATCGGAAAGCGCGTATAGAGGCGTTCAGAGGATCGGAGATAAAGGTATAAGTGCGCCAGCTATTGCTTGGGAGACTACTGAGGGTATTGAGACCCTACCTCTAGGAAAGAGGGATTATATAAATTAGTATTATCCCGCAGTTAGCCCAACCGTAATGCCCCCTGGGAGGCTCGCCTATACGGCCCGGTTGAAAATTACTAATAATAATAATAATAGTAGCTTGTTTCAATATTACTGGAGAAGAAGAATAGGAAATCGAACAAATTTTAGCTTTGAAGAAGACTCGTAATAGTATCTATTATCGAGTACAATAACATCCTTAAATATTTAGCTCAGGCACAGCATAATAAGGAATCACAATCGCCTGTGTAACTACTGAAACGATTACAAATCAACTACATCTAAGAGCCTTACAGAAGGCTCCCCCATGCTGCTAGTGATACGCACCCCCAGCGCATTAAGTGGCTCCCTAACTTAAGAGGTGATCCCCCCTTAATTAAATATTATTACCTTAGGAGCAAGTATTACTTCTTTATTAATTATAAGATTGCTCACAGGCTCTGCCTTTGGTGTAATTAAGGATCGGTTTGAAAGGATCGATAAGATAGAATAGAAGAAGTGAGAGGTGATCAAGGTGTTCGCAATATTAGCGAATAAACTTACACAAGGCTTCCAGGGTCAACAATATAGATTTACAATGAATATTAAAGAGACAATTATCTCTATACTGCTAGGAGTAGTAAAGATTATTTCTGATTAATAGATAGGGCTCACAACAGAGCATTTATAATCAGAAAGTAATAAGCAGAAGATCTATATTAATACACTAAAAACTCGGATAGTGCCTGAGGTAGAAAGTCTTACTAAGATTCCTATTAATACAGAACACCCTACTCCTATTAGAGGAGCGAATACTGAGTGTATAGAAGCATGCAGACTTAAAAGGGAAAATAACCGGATCGAGAAAACGATTCTTATAATAGCTAATAGGGAAGCTCTGCTCTCAGAGACAAACCCCTTCCTACTAAAACTCAGAATAAAAGAGACAATTACTAGACTCACATTAGCAGAGATCCCCTTCCTTTAAAGAAATAATATAGACTGAACTCTACAATACAGTTCTAATACCAACCAGGAGGAGATTATAAAAATAGATAACTCTGAGCAGGTACTTAAGACTCTCCATATAACAAGTATACGCAAACTAAAGAAGTAGTTCATGTATACAGTCCCACAAATACCTCACGATTTTTATTATATCAAAGAAGCTTCTGCTTCTATGCCTACTAAACTTATCAAAAAAGAGATCATAGCTCAGACCAGCAAGCAATCGGTTAACTATCGACTAGTATATAGTAGAGTTAACCCGATTACTAAAAGAGCCACCTGGATCATTGACTTTAATATTGTAGTATCACGGTTTCGACTATTCAATAATAGCTTCTACTTGATTCTTCTAGATAAACCCCAGGAAATTCAATTTCACAATATTAGCTACCTAGGGTATTACAATCTCTTCACCTATAACAGAACTTTATAATACTCAATATATAATAAATTAAATATTAAGTATAAAAGTGCACTTGTATACTAACAATATATTAGAGCAGCTCAATATATCAATTGTCATAGACCCTTCCGTACTAATTATTCCAACTGCCCAGCTGCCTTTAGGGTCTATACTAAACAATGGATCGTTCTGATTACAAAGGAATTAGCTATAGTTAGAGCTGTTAATAGAAAAGATTATAAAACACTGTACAGAGTAAATATAGATAAAGCAGAATATATCTCTAAATCACTTTTGTCTCCTATAATAATAATTACAGAAACCCTGATTACTTTAGAGGCAAGGATTATAGTATATAAGAATAAGTATTTCAGCAAATGCTTATATAGGCTTAGTATAAGTTTGCCGATTGCACTAATTGTATTATGTATACGCTCAGCTTGTAGCTAGAACTAATGGAATCTCAATATAGAAGTACTAGTAGAGAAAGCCTTCACTTTAATAGATCTGGAGATAATCGATATAGAAAACTCTATAACAATTAATACTACACCTAAACCCTCTCTATAAGTAATATAATCAATAAGTACATTCAAAGGAATAAAGATTTCACTATTGCTTGGGCGAATATAGGCCGGGGATATACAAATCATATTACACTATTACAACTAGCAGCTGAGGCTTAGCTGAATATAATCTATTTATAGAAGCCAAAACTATATTGGAATTCAATAACACAAAATCATAATGCATATAATCGATATCAGCCGATTAATAACTGAAATCTCTAAGGAGACTTGAAGGAGAATGAACAAGGCTCTTGAGTTATGATATATATACAAAAAGACGCGAACCTGAAAGTAGAGCAAATGAGTCGATTTGAAAATAGAGACTTACTCTAAATACAAGTCAATAGATACTCAATCCTAAATATCTATAGAGCTCCGTACACTTTGGATATTATTAATTATATTACACACCTGGTTCCAAATAAATGTATAATCGTAAAAGGGGATTTTAATGCAAAGCATGATTTGTAGGAACCAGGAGTAATCACAGTCAATCAGGGGGCATAGCTTGCAATATAGGTAGACGAGCAGGGTATGGAGTTTATAGATACTCCAGGTATACCCACTTATGTAAGAGGGCATATGATAAATCTGATCTTCTTCAATATACTGTTTGTTTATACAGAGGTACTAAAAGAACTCTATTATAGATCTGATTATGCTACCCAGGTTATTATTCTGATGAATCATGGAACAATAGAGTGGAATTAGTATTATTATTGAATAAAGGAGGCAAATCTATCTAGATTGAATGAATTGATAGTCAATCTACTAGCCCATCTCAATAATACGGATATTCAAACTATAACCAAAATCGAAATCTATGTTAATGAGCTTGCGAATGCATTAAACAAGTTGATCCAAGTAATTGGCAAGATTAATTGAAAGTCAGGGAAAGCCTTGTCATAGTGGATGAATGAGTGCAGAGAAGCTTATCGAGTATATATAGAAGCATGAAAAGGAATGAACTTGAAAAGGAAAACTTATACTACATATCTTTTATAAAAAGTAATATAATAAGCTAAGAAATCCTATTAGGCAATGTATTTAGATGGGGTTAAGGATAATAGAGAACTCTATCGAATTATGGGATAATATAAGTTGACCCTCAAAAACAATGCGAAATCCCTTTTTTTAATAATTAGTGAGTAGGAGATCTGTAATACAAAAGAGAAGATGGACGCCCTATTTACAGTGGTTTTGGATTAATTCAAGGTGAACAATAATCTATCAAACAATTTACTATGTAATCAGATATATAAGGGGACTCTCCTTTGGAAAAAAATGATCTCAGCTGAAGAGATAGAAAAGTATATCATAGGAGTCTTGTGTACGGCATCAGGAGTAGATCGAGCCACTGTATGCTTTTTTAAGGTATGCTAATCGAGTGTCAAATTACTAATTTATAAGATATTTACATTATGCCTAGCCTTAAATTATTATTTAGAAGGATGGAAGCTAGCAGAGGTAGTAATGATTTCCAAGGTAGATAAGAAAGACAAAATGTCACTGCGGTCATGGCAACCAATAACCCTGATCTCCTGTATCAGAAAGGGTTTTGAATAATATATAGCTAGCCAGATATCCTGGACAGCTTTGAGACATAAATTAATCAGCCCATAACACTATAGAGCACTCTCTAGAAGATCAGGGATAGATCTAGCGACTGCTTTTATCTACAATACAAAACTTGCTTTAGTAATTAGTAATATGGTTTCGATTATTACTATGAATATACAAAAAGCTTTTGATACTCTTCTGAAACACTGACTTCTAAGCTGAATAATCAAACAAGAATAGCCAACTTTACTACTCAAACTAATAAATTCATTCCTTACAAATAGAAAAGTCAAAGTGAGGCTCGAAAGTATTACAACAGAGGATTATCCAATAGTATGCAGTACTCCTCAGGAATCCCAACTATCACCAGTACTTTATATACTCTATCTTGCTGAGCTTTTTAATTAAGACATTAAATATCACTTCGACTATACGGATGATATTATAATTTATTATTCTTTCAAGTATTTCTTTACAAATGCTAGGATTCTTTAAAAACGAGTACGATAGATTATCAAATAGGGTAAGGAGAACAAAATCCTATTCGCTTTAGAGAAATTCGAGCTACTTTATATAACTAAACAATATAATATCACTAATCTATTATTAATAGTAAATTCGGATTTAATAATCACTTTAGTATTGATTATAATAAATGAAAATATTCAATCAACTCTGAGATGGCTAAGAGTCTTCTTCGATTGCCGGCTCTCGTTTCTATAACATATCAAATCGCGTATAGCGAAAGCTATAAAAGTAGCCTTACACATTAGATCGATCGCCCGCACTATACACGGGCCACCAACTTCCTACCTATGAAAAGCAGTGATCACCTGCGTTCTCCTAGTAGTACTATTTGGTATAGAAATGTGGTATACTGGTAAACATAAATCTGATTTAGATCAAAGCGAATTAAATATAAATACAGATATTAAGAATTATCTTTATTATATCAATAAAATAATTAATATTACTGTAAGAGAAGTGATCTCAATATACAAAATAATACTAATCACAGTTCTTATCAAAGAAGCTAGCTTGCCATTGGGGTTAGTTGCATTAGAGTATATTAAACTAAGATTCGCTTTCTATTTAAAAATGATTGACAAGTAGTATTTACTAATAAGCTGTTTGAAACTTATAATACAAAAATGAAAACGAGGAGCAGGCACAACTAGAGGATCTCTTACAAAAATCCAATAATTCGGCCTCCTTATTTCAGAGATTCAGCGGCTGGAGTTATTCCGCCTGTATTTCTTAATAGATTATAGAGCAGATTCAATGAGAGGACTAACTAAAGAGGAAGTAGTTCAAGTTTTCAAAGGGTAGTAGTGACAACTTTTACCTAAGGATTATACAATCTTCTCCAACGAATCAGAATAAATTATTAATTGCAAACACTGTATTGACTATGGATATATAATATATTGTAATGACACTCAAATAGCCTCTGGATCTAAGCAGATTCGAAGCGATTCATATGTATTCGATACAGAAGCGATAGGAGCATAGCATGAATTGGAGCACCTAATCACCATGCTTGAAGATCCCCCGAACAGCCGGATCTGGATGTGTATTAACAGCACATTGGTTATCTGAGGTATACACAGAAACATATCGCTCACAATATAATAAGCCTTCCACAAATGTCACAAAATAATGAAACAACTCAATATCAGAATAAAATGGTTACCTGGATATATAGAGATTGAAGGCAATAAGGAAATAGATCGCTTAGCAAACACAGATGCAATTAGGTTTATAAACTAGACAATCGATAAGCTACCAACAATCAGCAGGGTTCGAATAATTATCCGCTAAAAGTATTTATATACAAAATCTATCTAATGAGAAGAAATGAATATCTCTCTCTCCACTGGTTATAAGAAATAATCTCCTAAATATAATACAAAGGAGTTAAAGGAACTAATTCTATTAAGAATAGTTTTATATCAATTGATAGCTATGAGAATAGGCCACAGTGATTATACTATTTATTATTAGTAATTTAATTATCAAAACAATAAGCTAAACTGCTTATATAATAGTGCTAAGAAATTATATCACTTCTTTAAATATATTATAAACAATCTAAAATGTTCAGACTGACCCTTTGCCCCTATAGAAATACAATCTAATAAACAGGCAATCATATATATCAAGAAACTCTTATATACATCTAGTAAGCTTACTCAACTAATTATCGACTCAGAATTCTATACTCAAATTTATTTTAACTATTAAAGAACTCTTAGAAAGTGATTATCTTTTTAATAAAGCTCGTCGCCCCTTTTATAAACTTACCACTCAATTAATCACTCAAATATATCACACCCCTAAAAACCACAAACCCAATATACAATATAAGAGCCTTCCCGCTTAGCTAAACAAATAATAACTTACTCTTACTTTTTCTCCTTTATTATAAGGATCGGAACCTATAACGAATCTATCCACTCAGGAACCAAGCTTTACCCTAATAACAATCTGAATCAGATATACCCTTCTGGAAACAGAAGTGGACTACACCTACAGAGGAGCGAACAGCCCCTGACATTGAAGTTAAATTGTTAAATTCAATTGCGATAATCACGCCGCTTAAATAGTTCCTTATCTTAGCACATCTAAATACCCTTAGGGAGGTTCAAGACAGACGTTAATTAATATAAATAAATAAATAAATAAATAGTAACTTGTTTCTAATACTATGAGTAGTATTCGATATTAAGGAGTTTACTATATAAAATAAAAAAGGTTTACAATATAGCTTTATATGTCTTTATAATTATTTCCTATAAAATATTATTTGAATTAGGAGTCTTTTCTTGTATTTTGGTTGAACAGGTATTTCTTAATTCGATTTGAATGAGTTTTGGTTATTCTTATATCTCTAATTACTAGTATCCTTTTTATACTGGTTCTAGGGTAATAGAAGGTTGAGGGAAGAGAATAGATCTAAAGGTAGTACATTTTCCTTTAAAGGAGGTCTCTATAATAATATCAAGAATTCTTTGATTTTGATAATCCTTTGTATAGACTATTGCTTTGAAGATTATTTGAGTATTCTCTTTTTCTAGAAAGTTATTCCAATAATCTTTCTTTACTATTTTAATAGTTTGAAAGTATTTGTTTCTCACTTTAGAATATAACTCTTTTGAATTATAGTTTTTGAGATTGTTATCAACTTGTTGTTTAGCTTTATCTAACTCTTTTTGAAGAATTCTTAGTTCGAATGATCATTAAGATTTAGCTTTCCTATTTATTATAACTTTCAGAGTAGATCCTTCAATCACTCTTTTGATAATTCTAGTGAGTTCGCTAGCTGCTTGATCTAATTTGAAGCGATATATATCGTTTTCTTTTAGGAAATCAAGCAAGGTTTCTTCAATTGTTAGGAGTGTTTTCAATTCGAAAAGAGTAGATGAGCTATTAGCTTTGAACTATAGAATAGATTCGAAAGTCTTCTAGTTGATTAGTTTTATGTAATATTTAATTATTGGTTTTTGAAAAGGGATATTTGATTGTTCTTTTTCTTTCAATTCAAAGAGAATCCCTATATGATTGAATCCTATATTATTAAGTGTTTGTTAATCCTATATTCTTAAAGAGATACTTTCGGAAACTAGTATAAAGTCTAATACACTTGGGTTTAGAAGATTCGTATAAAAGAAAATACTAGCTCCTGGTTCGTTTAAAAGAATGAGATTTTGATCTTTGAATCATTCAACTAGTTGATTAGTATTTCCACTTTTGTTTGTATAGGGATTCTACAATAAATAATGGGTATTGAAATCTCCTAATATAATAGTATATTGATTTATAGAAGAATTATATAGAAATCGTTCGATTATATATTCTTACTCTTTTACTTGATTTGCTTTGTTATATATATTGATAATCTAGAAAGTATCGTTTCTGTTTTAATAATCTATTATCTATATATCCAGATCTATTAATGAACTTGAAATTAGATCAATTGAAGTTTAAAGATTTTTGGATATATAAAAGAGAGTTCAAGATTGAAGAATGAAATTAAATTTAGATAGAGTTTAAATAAAATTTGAGTATGAAATCAATTTGTAATTAGAAAAGTTGGTTTTGTTTTTTATAATCTAAAGTTCTTGAATAAGGATTATATCAATATTGAGCTTAAGCACTAGCTGTAGAATATTCTCTATAACTTGGAAGCTTTTATTAAGGTTTATTTGAAGGAATTATATATTGGTGTAATTTATTAATTAGTTTTATATGATTTTTATTGAATCGATTTGAGAATTTCATAGTTTTTGGAGCTGGCTATATGGTTTCCCTGGCAATTGGAGCATTTGGTAATTATATGAGAGTAGAGTTTGTCTCTCAAATTATATACCATATAGAGATGTATTAAAGTGATGTATTTATCTCTATATAATTTATAAAAGGGGTCTTTCTTATAGTGAAAACTTTGATGCTTAAAGTCTTGATATTTTTGGTATTGTGTTATAGGTTTAGATTCATAGAATCTTTTTACTCTAATATTAGTATCTGTAATATAGATACATTTTCGTATTGTTAGATCAGCTTTAGGCTTTGAAGTAAGAGTAATAACTACTACTTCTTCTCTTTGATAGACTCTTTTTGCTATAGGAGTAAGTCAAAAGAGGGTTCCTATTAGTTTGAGCTCTAGATTGAAGGTTTTGATCTTATTTAGAATCAATTCCATTCCTTTCGAATTAAAGAATTTCTTAATAGGGATATTATAAAGAATAACTTTATATCACTCTTAATCTTTTTGAATTCTTTCGACTCTAATAATATAATTCCAAATAGCTTTCTTTTCCACCAGAAATTGGGCTGTATATAGATCGTTAATAATGAGAATTAGATTGTTATTGAGGGAAAGTGTTGCTATAGCAACAACTAGACCTTTAATTTTCATTTTCTGAAAAGCTTCGTTTATACCATCTCTTATAGTTATTAGAGAAAAGGTTTATAGATTGGAGATATTTGGTTTGATGAGAATAAGTCGTTTTTAAGTAATATCGATCTTCTTTTCAATTGAAATAGGTTTACTACTTTTTTCTTTTGAGATTAAGTTTTATTCTTCTTCTTTTGTAATATTGATATATGAAGATTTGAGTAGTAGAATAATATTGATTGAGGAGGGTTTATTTAAAGCTTTAGCTTATAATTCAATTTTTTGTATAGCTGATTCGAGATGAATAATTTGTAAAGTAATAATTTTGGAAGCTAAAGTTAGATTTCCTTTTTCAGTATATTCACAAAAGATTTCTAAGAGATCCAATAGTTTGAATTGTTCTTTATGTGTTTAAGTTAATATAAAAACTAGAAAAATAAGATTTCTTACTTTCAATACAGCTTTCTTTAGTATAGTAAGAATGTTTTGAATTCGGGATAGCTTGTTTTGATTAAAGAAAGAATTTGTTGAGCCTCTTTTCTTGTTTTGATTAAAGAGTTGGGATTTGATAGGGCTTTGAGTGGTAAAGAGGTCACTAAGAAGACTGAAATCGTTGATTTTTATTATAGAATCGAAGTTTATAGAGGGATTAGAGGTAGTATTTGATTGTTTTTGGGAGGAGTGAATAGAGCTTGATGGATTTGGGGTGCCTAGGATAACAATAGAATAAGAGGGTGGTAGATTTGAAGCTCTAGAGGGGGCTTCTATCATCTCTATATCTCTTGATTCAATTGAGCTAGCAATTGAACTTATATTGAGATTAGGTTATCTATTCTAAAATCTCAGAACAAGATTTTTCATACGTTTTTTCGTGTGTGTTTTGTGTTTCGAAGTGTCGATAGTAGTATCACAACAACTACTAATCAGAATCACTTAAGAATAATTGTAATGAAATTATATTAATAATTATAACCTAAAGCGATTGTGAAAAGGTCGTATTCCGAAGAAAAAGTTTCTTTCGAAATTTATTATATACTAGTATGAATAATCAGTAATTAAAAGATAGATACCTATCTTTATTAGCACCTACCCTATAGTAGACACAGAGTAGATAGCGGTTACAGATTACAAAATAAGTATAGATTGAATAAACAATAGTATCAGTTAAATCACGGGATAAGTATCATGTAATAAATAGACAGGATAGACAGGCTATCTAGAAAAGTACAAAGGTCTATACAAGGGAATGAGCTTTATTATAATATAGAGCTTCGTGTTCAAAAACAATTATTAGTTTTATTACTATAGTTACGAGAATTGCAATTAGTTACCACCTTATTGAATTCCTACTTAAAGTCTAGTCTAAACCACCTCGAGAGATCTCTAGACACTTCCACGTGACCCTAGAGGCAGCTCCCGTAACACAAAGAGAAGGAGCAGTAATTATTGCTCTTACTTTAAAGCCTGAAGTTAATCTAGTAATACGAAAATGTATCTATATTACAGGTACTAGTATTAGAGTAGAAAGATTCTATGAATCTAAACCTATAACACAATACCAGAAGTGTCAAGGCTTTGGGCATCAAAGTTCCTACTATAAGAAAGACTCCTCTTGTGGATTATATGGAGACAAACACATCACTTCAATACATCTCTGTATGGTATACAATTTGAGAGGCAAACTCTGCTCTCATATAATTATTAAGTACTCCAATTGTCAGGGAAATTATATAGCTAGCTTCAAAAGCTATAAAGTTCTCAAATCAATTCAACAGAAATTATATAAAACTAATTAATAAATTACACTAATATACGATTCCTTCAAATAAATTTTAATAGAAGCTCCCAATCTATAGAGAATGTTCTACAGCTAATACTTGAGCTCAATATTGATATAATCCTTATTCAAGAACTCTAGATTATAAAAAACGGAACTGATTTTTCTAATTACAGATTGATTTTATACTCAAATTTTATTCAAACTCTATCTAAATTCAATCCCACTCTTCAATTCTAAACCCTTTTCTATATATCCAAAGATCTTCAAGCTTTAATTGATTTAGCTTCGAACTCATTGGTAGATCCAGATATACAGATAATAGATTGTCAAAACGGAAACGAAACCTTCCAAATTATCAATATATATAACAAAGCAGATCAAGCAAAAAAGCAAGGATATACAACCGAACGATTTTTATATAATTCTTCTATAAATCAATACACTATTATATTAGAGGATTTCAATATCTATTATTCATTATGAGATCCCTATACAAACAAAAGTGGAAATGCCGATTAATTAGTTGAATGATTCGAAAACCAAAACCTTATTCTTTTAAACGAACCAGGAACTAGTATCTTCTTTCGTACAAATATTCTAAACCCAAGTGTAATAGATCTTACACTAGCCTCCAAAAGCATTTCTTTAAGAATATAGAATTAATAAACACTCAGTAATATAGAATCTGATTATACACAGATTCTCTTTGAATTGAAAGGAAAAGAATAATCAAATATTTCTCTTTAAAAACCAATAGTTAAATACTATACAAAACTAACTAATTAGAAAACCTTCGAATCTATTCTATAATTCAAAACTAATTACTCTGTTGAAGATAGTGGTTCACGTGGCGTCAAGATACAGGGAGAGATAATCCTATTCGGGTCTAGTGGAAACTCTCCCCACAGGAAGAGTTTTCACTATATAGAATTGGAAGCCCTTCAAGGTATATAGAGATAGAGAATATATAAGTGAATAACCTCAAAAAGGCCCTCAAAGTCAACCCTAAGCTTCCCACCACA
>PQXI01000419.1:0-19584 GCA_004786145.1 Botrytis paeoniae | reverse complement strand
CTTATGAATCTAAGTAAATATTCTTCGATCCCATAGATCCTCTAGATCCATCACGTGACCATTTGGCCATGTGACGCGGTATGTTGAATACCGTCGTAATATTAGAGTACTATTTATTTCTTTTAATAGATATATACCTTTCTTTGATAATACTTTACTTATTTGATATGGGCCAAGCTATTAATATACGAATTTCTTTTTTTATAACATATTAATTTTGAACTAAAGATTGAATTAAAGTATAATATCTCCTATAGCGATTTGTTTATTGATAGTATTATTGTTCTTATTAAAGCGTACTTTTCTATTCAAGTAGTAGCGTTTCTTTCGAATAATCGTTTTTTCTATATCAATATTGTATATTTCCAATTAGCGAAATCTTAAGGCTAGAAGATCGGCTTGAGTAGTCACTTTTTCCCAATCTAAAACTCTCCAGATGTAGAATTGTATTTCTATGGGTAATACAGGGTGGTATTCATAAATAACATAGAAAGGAGTTAGATTGATGGGTCGGTGTATAATAACCCTGTCAGCAAACAAAATTGTATCAAGGTAGTATAACCATCCTGCTTTATTATTCATCACTTTAGTCAATCCATCAGCTAGAGATTTGTGTCCTCATTCAATTTGGCCGTTTGCTTTTGAATTGTAAATGGAGATCTGCATTCGTTTAATACTATACTTTTTCAAGAAGTATTTCATATGTGCTTTATTCTCTAGTTCTCTGTTTATAGAAATCTTATCAAATATTGAGTGTCTACAAATAATATTTCAAATAAAAGCTGTTATAGCCTATGAGATAGTATTCTGTAAAACCTTGGCTTCAATTCAATCTAATAGATTATCTTATAAGATAACTAAGTATTTGTAATCATTATCCGAGGGTATATATATAATATTCAAGCTATACTTTTACTAACATATACTTACCCATATAAAGTATAACAATTCTTTTTACATATTCAAGCGTTTTAATTGATAATTGGGGTAAGAACTAATAAATCGCTTAACCTGCTCATACATTCCCTTCCAATAGTAAAGTCTATGTACCTTATCGAAGGTGCTTTCGACTCCCTTGTGCCCGTATGCATCATGCAGGTTACCGATCAAAGAGGTTTACGTTTGTTAATCGTCGATAACCTTACGGTGTGGTATATTTTAGGTTCCAATCTTGAATAAGCAATTATTGTATACCGAGAATCCTAATACACGTTTCTTGAAGCTAATGAATTCTTGTTAATTATATTTTTAGAGTATTATAGAATAATTAGATATTGGGTGATTTTGTAGCTCTCTTTATTGTATTCTTTTTTTAATTTATAACTTTGCTTAGATTAAGCAAAGTTATCTGAATCCGAAGTGTCTTCTATATTATTGAGTTCACTCGTAATCCAGTTATCAATATCTACCTCATTCTTTTCATCCTCTAATAACTCCACAATTGTAACAAATCTCCTCGAAAGTCTATCAGCAGCAATATAAGTAATACCTTTAATATATCGGATTTTGAAATCAAACAATCTGATTCACACAATCCAATAAGTAACTAAAATATCAAGAAGATTTATTACAACTCTGTTTAATTGGGCAACTAGAACTTTTGCATCTATTTCCAATATGAAATGTACCCCATAAAGATCAAATCTACACTTTCAAAGAGCTTTCAGCACTCCTCGACATTCTCATTTTATAGCATTATAATTTCTTTCAGCAGCGTTCCAAAGTCCACTCTCAAAGCATACAATAATCCGTTTTCCATTAAGTTCTTAATCTAAAATAGAACTCCATCCATTAAGACTTATATCCACTCCTAGAATAATAAGGCCAACTAAAAGTACAACACTATAATTTAGCAGCATCAAAGCTGAAGATTTTGTTAATTCTTTTTTGAGCATTTTCATTAATCAAGTTTGCTTCTTTGTTTATAAGAAATCACAATCTTTCTTGAGTAAGTAATACAATGATTCTGTTTTTAGTGTAAACTTTTCAATTTATATTCTATAGTATATATACACTCTAAGGAACATATATATTTCTGTTGCAGACTTGAGTTTCAGCCAGTCAAGGATTTTCGCAATTTTTGTTTTGATAGGCTTACATCCTTTAAATCCAACTATATATCCTACTACTTCCATTCTATTATAGCACCATTTTGATTTAGTATTAATAGAATAGCCTGTACGTTCAAGATGTTTAAGAGTTTTGTTAATTACTTGAATATACTTTAGAATAAACTTACGTACATTATTAACTACTTCTTTTTTGTTGTAATCCGTTTTTGGTTTTTTGATATCTATATCATTCAAAAAGGAAATTGTTATCTTTAATATCAGATCTCCCAGAATTTTTATAATGATTCGATAGAATTGAGCTACAGAATTGGTTGCTTCTTGGGGAAGTGTAGTATAACGAAATAGCTCAAACAGAGTCTGAAAAACAGTTATATTATGACTTTCAGGTGCCAACGGAATTTGATTATAGTCTGAAAAGAAATCGATTAATAAAGCTACTATACAATCTGCAAAAATTTTTGTAAAGGCATTTGCATCAAAAAGTAAATTTGCATCTCGAATTGTATGCCTATTGAATTCAACTACAGCGTTAATAATTCGATAAATGTCTAAAGTCTTCTTTTTTATTAGGAACCATGGATTACAATAGGATTCGTCGCAATATTCGAACACTCCTTGCTTTATTCTATCTTGTAACATTATAGAAACTATCTTTACCAAGGCTTTTGGTACTAGGAATCCTAGCATTTGCCATACTTTGTGAGAGATAGTTCTAATCCTTTGTGATAGAGCGACTTCCTTTTGTACTTAACCAGTATAAATCCAGTCAAATGCTAATGCATCTTCTTGATTAAGTAAATAAGCTATTAGTAAATCCCTTTCCAAATCTATCAGGATTTAGTCGTAATCAATTGCTTTTATTCTTTTCGGAGTAAGCTAATACCCTTCAGGTTTTTTGTTGAAACAAGGTATTAGAAAGTCTTTCCATTTTCCAGTTGATTTTTGATACAGAAATTTCAATTTGTAGTATTCTAACCAATCTTCTCTCCCTCCAGGAGCTTCTCTAATAGGATTACTAGATTGATTTGAAGAGTGTACTTTGATTGCTTTGTTCTTATATAATATATTTACTTGATTAGGGTTTATTCTTCTGATTTCAACATTAAACAATCTCTCAAAGGATTCTACTGAAATAATATTTTCATATAAGCTTGATTTTCTTAATATATTGAAACAGAACTTTTGAAACTTAGAACTGAATGATCCATAGAGCTTTGAAAAGTAATTTTGCTTGATTGTTTTATAACTTTATCTAGATTGAATAAAGTTAGCAGTGTTTAAGGGATTCAAGGAGCTACTAGTACATTGTTCCCTCAATATACTAGTACCTAGTTTTTTGAGGTTTTATTAGTTATAAATTATTGAGTTGTTATTTGTCCTGCACTCCAAATACTAGCTTGAGTTTCCTTTTCATTATTCACAATAATTAGGTATTAGACTCCGTCTCGATAAATAAAACTAACTTCTCCAGCAATAAACCATAGCATACCTAACAGTAGATCGTTACAAGCATTCTCTATAATATAGATATTCACTACATTCAAAACTCCTTCTAAAGCAACTCGTATATCTCTGCAAATTCCTCTTAGCTTCAATTAGTCTGAACTAATACTTACAATTGTTATATAAACTGAGCTAATAGGTAAATTGAGTTTTCTGGCTAATATTAAATCAATCAAATTGATTATTAATTCTGAATCCAGTATAGCTTTAATTGGGCTTTAATTGTTTATTATAACTCTGATATTTGGAAGGCTTTTTTAGTTGTTTTTAGTGCTGCAAACTATATCCATATAATTTATAATTTCCAATCTCTCAGATCTAAGATTCGTTGAAAACTGGTTGATAAGGCTAATTATATTAATATTGAGGCTTGAAAATCTTATAAAATCCTCCACCTTGGATATCCATCTTTTCCAAATTGCTAGGCATTCCCTGATAATCAAGCCTAGAGGGATACTAATTAATATAAACAGAATATCATTATCAATTTCCTTAATTATACTATAATAATTTTACATGACTTGAAATACTACTCTTCGTCTTGGTTTCCTGGTTTTATCAAATACTTTTTCGTAGACTATTTCAGGACTATTTGTATTCTGAATATCCATTTGTTCCGATTCTAATACTACTATTGATTCTTGGTTGCTCTAAGGAGTTGTATTAACAGGTAACATTAAATAAGCGTATTTAAGGATTTTCTTGGTAAGTATTACATTTGGCTTCTGCGAGGCTTTGTTTTGTATTTTGTTGACTTTATTGAGATTATATAGAGATCGACCTTTCTTCCTTGATTCAGATTCAATTACATTAACAAACTCCCCTATAATATAATCTAATGAATTATTGACAAGCAGAACTTTATTTATGAAAATATCCTCAATAAATTATATTTGTTCTAATTCGTCTGCTGGTTTATTCTATGTATAAGTCTTCGCTTTTAGGATCACTGTCTTAACAAGAGTTCCTTAAGATTTATTATCATGGATTATAGATATAGGATTTTCTTTTGCTTTTTTAGATCCTCAAAATACAAAGCTATATTTGTTGTAATGAATATAACCTTTATCAATAAATTCTTTAAAAATAGGATAGTCTTTTTTGAAAGTATAATCAGCTTTGTTAGGGTATTGATTGTTGCAAAAGTAATAGGTCTTTTTATAGATTGCATTGATCTCCTTATACTCTTTTTGAAACTCATCCTATATATTATAGATATCTATAAAAGGGTAATAGGATATCATCAGAGTTTGAATAACAAAAGATAATCTGTGGTTCGATCTTAGATTAAGTGTTACTATCTTCCCTTCAGTTTTCAGTAGGGTTTTATCATTCAGAATACCTGCGGTAAAGCTCTCAAGCATCTTAGTGATTTTATTAATCCCATTATTTTTTTGAACAACTGGGCTCTTAGCTTGAGGTTTAGCTTTTTTGAATAAAGTGATAGTTTTAATCAGATCTTCCAATCCTAATTCCTTTTTTATATCATTTATATTAAGGATTCTATACTAGGACTTATTCTCTGAATATTAAACCATCTAATTAAAAACTTTGTTTTACTCTATTATACCTGGTTTTTTTAAGTCAATCTTAACATTAGTAATATATTTGCAAACTACTTTCTTAGGAATACTTTTCAAAAACGTTTCAGTCACATTACTCTTGATGAAAGCTTTATCTTTAATTAAGTATTATACAATCTGATTATATTGACAGGCGAATCGAGTGAGTCCATCTGAGTTCATCTCCCCTTCTTGTTTGTATTTCTTAACAAGGTGGTGAATATACTCTCGAGAATACATTTTCTGGTGGATATTGCTGGATAAATATTCTTTTAAGAAAGCAGATTTAAATTAGTGTTTTTAATCCCAATTCTCTTATTACTATTTTTTTATAGTTTTAATATCTTCTTGAAGAGTTTATTCGATTTGTAATGGAATCCGAAGACAAAAGTTTTCTTCCATTATTCTGTAGTTGTATTGAAGCTATTCCATTTCTTTATATCATTCTGTAGCATTGGAGCCTTGAAATTATGGCATTCCTTCTTGCCTAGGGAGAAACAATGATGGAATACTAGTCTTAGCTAGATATTCTATTATATAAGCAAGCTGTGAAGCGTTAATCTGTCCCTCAAATTGAGGAGTTTTATGGTTCAATTTGTATTTTGAGAACTGACTCTTTTGATGCTTACTTAAAAGTTTGGAACCTGTTTGCTTGTCTTCAAACGTATCGATAGTTTCCTTCTCCTCGAGAAATACAATTACAATTAAAGGTTCTGAAGAAGCCAAGGAGGATTCATAACCTAGATCAACTCCTCTTACTTACTTAGAATTTCTCTCGAATATAGTAGAGTTTATATCTAATGAATTTTCGAGTTTTGATTTTTTATTTTAGTAATTGATTAATTATTATAAAGAAAATTTCAGAGGTTTTTAATATCTTTTTATATTGAAGTTTAGATTCTTAAAGGTTTTAAATTCCTTTCATAACTTTATTCAGATTGGGTAAAATTATATAGCATATAACTCATATTCAATCATCTTGCTTTTAGGTTTTTGGTATATTATCGATAGGATTTTCTTAGGTGGATATTCTTTCAATCCCCGAAATATCGATATAGCTTTTAATCAAGTAATAATTCTTTTCTTTTTATTGTATCTTCAATCACTAATCATAAAGTATATCATTATTATACTTTCATTAATTATTTGCAAGCTGAAACCTAGATTACCTTCATCCAAACCACATATAATCTGAATCCAAAAGAGCTTCCTAGTTCTATAGACTTTTAAATTATTATACCCAGTACAATTATATCTCATATCCATTTAACCATCAATCCGAAAAGAATGAAACTATAATTCTTAATCTTCTAGCACTCCCAACGAGTACATAAAATAATATATATCCAAGATAATCACAATATGTTTTCTCGAGCATCAATAAATTGAATATCACAATCAAATATTCCCATCCCACTTTTGCTACAAGAGACCACATATCGCTTTTTAGTTTTTAGGAAAACAATATTTCCCTTACCTCCCCAATCGTACCTAATGACTTCTTTCTATCGACAGATACTCCAGCATTTCTCTTACCTCAATTTATCAATTGCACCCAGTAGCCATTCACTTTCTGAAGACAATCCAAAAGCTTAGGTTTATATATAGCTATCTGACCTTTTGATGTTTCTTTCCTGTGTAGATCACCAATGTAAAAGAGTAAAAGGTGATAGAGATCATACAAGAAAAGCCTTTATATATACCATAGAACTAAAGTAATCCTAAATAACTATACATAATAAATAAAATGAATCGTCAGATATCAATAATAAGGTAAGGGAACGAATGGGAGCTATACAATACATACATATCAAAACATAGATAGTCGAATAGGAGATAAGAATATAGATTGCCTTTTTCCGAGTCTACTGAAAGAAGGTCTATAAATACTAGCTACAGAAGTCATGTGATTAACAAGGGATGTTTTTCCGTTCACAATATTTGACTACTTCCATTCAAGCATTACCTTGATCTTATCTTTACTTATCTTGAGTCTTTGACTTGATACAATAAACCCTAAGAATTCTGTTTTTTTGATGTGAAATTTATATTTACTTGGTTTATATAGCAAATCGGCTTTAGCTAAACTCTTAAGAATATTACTAATATTTTTGATATATTAGACCTCATTGTTCGAATATACTAGAATATTGTTTAAATAGTATATATAATAAGTGTTTAAGTATTGTAATAGTATATTGTTTATAAATCTCATAAAAATAACTAGTGTATTAGTTAGCTTAAATAGTATAACTTGATATTCGTATAGTCTGTATCTTATCTTAAAAGTAATCTTTTATTCTTTTTTTTTCTTCATTCTAATCAAGTGGTACTCGTTTTGTAGGTCTATTTTAATAAATATTACTACTCCGTCTAATCGATTTCTTAATTCTGTAGTTAATAGAAGTAGATATTAATTCTTTTTTGTAAGCATATTAAGCTTTCTATTAAGATTATAACTCTCTATAGAGAATGATAGAAAGCTTAGAGTTGACTTTGAGGGCCTTTTTGAGGTTATTCACTTGTATATTCTCTATCTCTATATACCTTGAAGGGCTTCCAATTCTATATAGTGAAAACTCTTCCCATAGGGAGAGTTTCCACTAGACCTGAATAGGATTAGCTCTCCCTGTATCTTGGTGCCATGTGAACCACTATCTTCAATACTCCCTCTTGGATTCAATATGATAGGGTTCTTATAGAATACTAAGATAACTTTGTTTAAATTAAGCAAAGTTATACTAGTATTGTAAATCTCTATGATTACCTCTTTTTTTCCATTATGCCTAACATTTCTATAAACCTTTTGAATGCATTTTTCGATAGTGGTTTTGTTAGCCCATCTGCTATCATTATGTTTATCAGGATATAACTAATATTGATTCTGTCTTTCTCTTTGAGATTACAAATGTAGTAGTATATTATATTAATATGTTTTGATCTATTAGTAAGCTATGAGTTCTTGACTAATACTATTGCTCCTTGATTATTCTCTTTTATATCGATTATTAATCCGTTTTCAATAACGAGATATCTATATTCTATATCTCTAAGTATCTATACAAATTATTAATCTTGTTTCGCTGTAATAAATTAGACTATATATTCTGATTCTATAGTCAATATTAATACCGAATTCTGTTTTCTATTTATTTAGAATATTAGTCCTCCTCTTAATAATATAATTACTCTTAATGTGCTTTTCCTATCTATAATATTACTTATATAGTTTGTATTAGAGTATAAAACAAGGTTTCTGATTCCCCCTAATCTAAAGTATAGTTTATAGCTGATTATTATATATAAATATCTTATAACTCTCTATAATTGATTTATATAAAATTGTACTAAATCTTTTATATATTGATTAAGCTTGCTAAAACTAAAAGCTATATCTAGTCTTGAGTATACTATTATATATATTAGCTCTTCGATTATACGATTATACTTGTTAGGATTAGTTCGTTTATCATCGTCTTTTGTAGGGCGAAGAGCATTATAGCCTTCAATTGGAGTGGAAATTGATTTGAATAACTCTTTTGTGAAACTGTATCTACTTAGGACTTTCTTGAGATATTGCTTTTGATCTATATAAAGTGATCGATTTTTTCTATCTCTAGTTATTCTTATACTAAGAAGCTTTGAGTTTTCTATCTTCTTTAGGTTTTTAGTGTTGAATATAGAGATAAGTTGGTTACTAAACTAAGTGATTTCATTTAGGTTTTGTGTTATAATAGGAAGATTATCTATATAGAGTAAAACCATAATACTCTATTTGAAGTGGGTGAATAAATATAGATTAGTAAGACTCTGAGAAAACCCTTATTATAATATATACTTTTTAATCAGTTCGTTCTAATCCCGGGCTGCCTGCTTCAGGCTATATAGGCTGTATAAAACCTCGAGAATATAGTCAGGTTTTACTCAAACCCCTTTTAACGCAAAGAGGAATATTTTCTCTTTCAGTTTCGCTTCCGTGAATATATTCTTGATATCAAAATAGTATATCTCTAGGTTCTGTAATACTACTATTGATAGAAATGATCTTATTATCGCTAATTGAATTATAGGAGCGAATATATCAAAATAATTGATACTATATTTTTGTATGAAACCTCTAGCGACTAATTGAGCCTTAAATCGATCCAACGAGTTATCGAGATTCAGCTTGATAGTGAACACTCATTTCGTACTAACTAGATTAATAATACTATTATTGAATGTTTATTTCCATATATTGTTTTTCTTCAATTTACTGATTTCTCGATCGATTGCCTCTTGCTATTATTCTCTATAAACAGAATCGTGAATCGCTTTTTCGTAGATCTTTGGGATTGAGATATCTTTAGCTATAGTATTTATAATAATCATCTCAGAGATAAAAACATATTCGCTTATATATTTCTTAGAAAAGTTCTTTTTAGACTTCAATTCAGCAATAATAACTAGAAATGTATACAATCTCTTTACTTCTCGAAAATCTACTATATCCTTACACTCTCAAGTTCTTTTCTATATTATTAATCCCATCAGGGAATCAATATCTATTTTATCTTATCTAGTTTCTGATTTCGTTATAGAGGAAATGACTACTTGTAATAATAAGAGTAATTGAGTTTCTTTATAATTAGGGATCTCAATATTTTGTTCCCCTTTTGCTATCTGAGTGTTAATATCAGCTTTATATATAACTCTAGGAGTATTGATACTCTTATTACTAGAGATCTTATAGCTGATCTCAATTCTACTTTCTATACTCGCTTCAGTTGTTGCTTTTTTTCTAGATTGTTCAATAGGGCGTTGATTTAGCAATACATTCTCTATTCTCTAACCTTCTACAAAATCCCTATTCGATATTATACTTCGCAATCTTAAATCGATCTTTTCTCCTAGTAAACCTTTGAAGAATATACAGTTACTAGTCTTAATAACTATATATCTATTTAATATATATATTCACAACTGTTTTATTATATAATCATTATATTCTACAAACACTTTGATTCGAGCTCGATTAGTTAGCTTATCTCATTGTATTCCGTTTGGATACAAAAATGAATCGATATAAGAATAGCATTTGAATCCCTATATCTTGATATAGTCAATCGATGGTATATTTCCTATTCATACTTTGTGAGATAATATTTGCTTTTTCTTTGCTGGCATATTAATATTATATTATTAGTCACCTAGAATCTCACTACGTTTTTGCTTAACTTCGAAATCATCAACTCAGGGTTCAGTATAGGTTCTATTTCGAGTATACATATTTGATTCTATTATATAATTCCAAAATTCTATAGGTATTATAGAGTCCTTTAATATCATACACATATTTGTTTAAGTTATCTGGATTACTCGTTCTATAGTTTCGTTTTGATTCGATGTGTATATACAAGTCGATTATCTTTATGCTTCTAATTTATCTTACTACTCTTGTAATATCTTTTCGATCTCTAATATATTATCAGTTCTTATAGCTCCTATTAGGAAACCACTTTCCCTTTCCACTACAACTCTCCACTTCTCAAACTCAGATATAATATTACTTTTCTTTTCCAAATAGATTACTCAGATCTTTTGTATCTAATTATTAATGATTTCTGCGAAATATTGTTTTTTTCGAAGGAACACTGAGAATGGACCTGTGATATTAAGAGAGATAAAAGCTAATGATCTCTTCTTATATTTTGATAAGATATTACTATAATACTTTTTCATCTTAGTAACTATGCAAACTTCATATGATTCTAGGTTTATTAGCAATTTGATATCCTTTTCGAGTATTATTATTAGATGTAGTTTGCTCAGAACTCTGTATCTCATATGTTTAAATCTTTAATGCTACAGCTAATAGCATTTCAATCGATTTCTCCTCTGAACTTTCATTTGGTTTGTCTTGATTTTGTTATATATAATATCTTCAACTTCTACGGGAACTTTTTCTTCAATAGCTGGGAAGACAATTTCTGGGTTATCATTTGAAAGATTATTAGGGATCATATAAATACTATGGAAATTGTCTGCAGATAATATAATTTTTCCTTTTTTATGGAAATATATTCTCTTATTATTAAATGCTCCTTTTATATTAAAATACTTATAAAAGAATCTCGTAGATAATAGATTTACGTTTAATCCTAATATATAGAGAGCTTTCAATCTATACTCTGTTTTGTTTCATTTGATAACTATTATCCTATATTCCTTTATAATTAGTTCTCCTTCTTCAACTTTTATCTTACGAGGTTTTGAGAATTGTTTTATATTAGATAGAAAATGGAATTGATTAGTTATATACGATGAGTAGTCAATATCCGCAATCCATTCTCTAATGCAATTATAAAATGAAATATATACAAACTCACCCGGGTAGTTATATGGTTCATCTTTATCGGAAACATTTGTAACAACAAAACCTCGATTTCTTATAGATCTGAATGAAGTTGAATCTAATGAATACTCATGACTATATTAGTTCAAGGATATATTATTCTTTAATATTGATTGAAATAACTATTTGATTGGATTGTTCTTAATATATACTTAAATAACTGTTTTATATAGACATTCTCAAGTAATATATTTAACTTTATTACAGAGAAAACAATCTTTGGATCTACTAGAGCTATAAGAACACTGATTTTGATTATAACTTTAATAACGAAAACAATCATTATATCATCTATTATCTTGAATAATAATTATAGCTATACTCATATCTTCATTTGTATCCACTATTTTGTTAGTAGCTTTCTTTAATATTACAAATTCATCTATAATTCAGATCTTATCAAACTTCTCCTCAAAATCGAGATTTTAAGTATCAATAGCTTTGATGATTATATTGAAGCAATCTGAAAGTCCTTAAATAAAGAAGCCGAGAGTTATGTCTTCTATCAAAAGATCCTTTTATTTAGGTTCGGCTTTGATAATCTCTTTCTATATCATACGAATCTCTATCCATTCTTCTTCAGTAATAGTACTATCCTTGAGCTTCTATATTATAAGCCGAGTAAACTTGTTTTGCAATTCTCTTACTATTACTCACTAATACTTTTGAATAGGCTTTATCCACTTGCTATTGAATTCAAGAATATCTTCAATAAATTCATTATCAATCTCATTGATATATTGAATTATAAAAAGTTTTACATCAATCTGACTCTTTTTTATTAATAGAATTATATTATTAAGCTGATTCGTATTTCTATAGTATGCTTTGTATATATTCATATTATGATTAATTATATATTCCTAACCCTTTTGTATAATATACAATCTTACTATCTTAAACCATTATTGAAAGTTCTTTTAATCGAAAGTTAGAATCTTGAGTAGTTTAACTACATTATTCGTTGTCATTTTGAAAAGCTGGAATAACTTTGTCCTATTTGAGCAAAGTTGTCTGTAACAGGAATTTTTTTGTTGATTTAGCAAAAACAGATTTGTTTTAAGCTTTCACTATATATTTAATATATTGTAAGAAGCCTCTATTATAACTCTTTTTTGTTTGACCTTTGCCATCTCATTAGCGCTATATAAATCTCTATCTCCTCGCTTTTATATAGGTCTTTATCTTTTTGTTATATATAAGCCTCTGTCTTTATATTGTTAACCTTTTTGATTAATAAATCTAACCCAAAGCAAACCCAGGCTCATAATCTATTAAGATTATAACTCTTTATAAAGAATAATGGGAAGCTTAGAATTAACTTTGAAAGCCTTTTTGAGATTATTTACTTGTATATTCTCTATCTCTATATTCCTTGAAGAGCTTTCAATTCTATATAATGAAAACTCTTCCCGTAGGGAGAGTTTCTACTAGACCCGAATAGGATTAGCTCTCCCTGTATCTTAGCGCCACGTGAACCACTATCTTCAACAACTTCTATATTTATAGAGGAGATGTACTAACCTTCGCTCTTAATGAAGAACCCTAGACTGAGTATTCTATATTACTAATATTATTTATATTCAACTCTCCTTAATGTATATTACATTTTACGAACGTCTTTAGTATATCTTCATGATCGCTCTTATACTAATTAAACATCACTATTTCTTATAATCAATCTATTCTGGGATTATATGCCTTTAATCATAGTATTTCTAAGATGATCTGTTATTGACTTAATGATATAATATTAAGTTGAATAATCTTTATATACTGAGTTATACTCATTCGTACTGATTATATCTCCTACAAAATCTTTTTATTAGATCCTACTGACTGCCCATCAACTAGCTGTAATCGATAGAGGTATTGTTTTATTTGAAGTAATATTCCCAAGTACTATACAGCTTTTGGTGTAATAAAATTTCCTATAGCCCCTGAGTCTATTATAACTACTTATATATATTCATTTATCTTAATCTTATAATATATTTATTCTGCTTGTTCTATAGTATTCAATTATTATATAACTTGCTTCTTGCAAATTCTCTTAGTTCAATAGTTCTTAGTCTTTCTTTTCTTAGGAAATCATCTGGTTGTTTTTTTATCTAATCAATGAATTCCGTAGAATTTATTATAGTAAGTAGTTCAGTTTAGTATAGTATATTTTGCTTCTGTATCATTCTGAGGACTTTCTTCTATCTCCTTTTAAGGGCTCTCTTCTATTATAAAGAATATTAGAGTTCGGAAATACTCTTGTTCCTATAAATCTATAGTATTCATATCTTCCTGGTTTTGTAATAATTCCTCAAGCAATCACTGGAATTCTTTGCTAATAAAAGTATTAGTATTTTCGGTTGTAATTATATCTTTTTGGATTGCGAAGGTAGTATTGAGTTGGTTTTTGCTGAATTTAGATTTGAAATTACTCTTCTTTCCTCCTGCCTTCTTGCTTCTGCAATCTGTTACTCAGTGCCCTGCTTTTTCATATTCAAAGTATAAGTTGTTTTCTCGTCTTCATCTCTTCTCTGAATCATCATTCCCATTTGTATAATATGTAGCATCTAGTTCCATAGGATCTTTATATTCTTATGGACTATATTATAGTCTACCCTTATTCTTACGATAGCACTCTTACTTTTGATTTCCTTGGGGTTTATATAATTTCTAGCTTTATTGATATTGATAGAGATAATCATCTGATTCAATAAAGTCCTAAATTAGATTATTCAGATCTATACTCTCGATAGATCTTTTTAACTCTAATCTGATTTCTGGTTTGAGTTTTTTGTGGTAGTGACTTATGATAACGGTTTCATCCCACTTAATTGTTCTAATATATCTTCGAAACTCTATAGTATATTTTAATACTAATTCTATCTACTTGAGATTGAAGATCTTATCTTTTGTTATTTCTAATTTATTAAAATTTCCAAAGATTCTATAAATCTCTATCTTAAATCCTTCAAAACTATTAAAGATTATTCGAATAAGTTGTATACAATCCTTATTATTATACTTAAAATAATCACACAAATATAATTAGATTCATTTGATTACTTTTTCTCGAAGATATAATATAGCTTATACACTCTTGAATTCCTTAATAATAAACTTATCCTAATTGAATCGAAAATAGATCTCAAGTTGTAAAAGGAAAATATTGAGTTCTTATCGATTATCTTAACATTTGTTTGATAAGGTAATCTTAAGAGTTTCGTTGATAGTAATCTCCTTTGAAGTATTGATCATTTTGATATCATTGGTGTTTCCTATGGACTAACCTGTAAAGATATCTCTGAATATCATATTAGTGGTTAGTTATTGAATCGGTACTTAAAGCAAAAATGATACTCAAAGTATTATAGGAGCTACCTCTAGGGTCATATAGAAGTATCTAGAGATCTCTCGAGATAGTTTAGATTAAACTTCAAATAGAAATTCGATAAAATTATAACTGTTTACAATTCTCGTAATTATAGTAATGAAACTAATAATTGTTTTTGAGCACGAAGTTCTATATTTAATGAAATCCCATTTCTTATATAGACCTTCATTCTCAATATACTAATCCCTAGGACCTCTCAATATGATAGATTGCGATGGATCGCACTGCGCTCCAGGACGCTCCATCACGTGCTGGAAGTCATGTGACGCGGTGCTCCCAGCTACCGGCGTAACATTATCCTTTAATATATCGAAAGCGTTTTAATAGATTTCATCGAAATGGAATTTGATATTAGCTTTAGTAAGCTTATTCAAAGGCTTAGCTATTATATTGTAATCTTTGATAAATCAGTAATAGAAGTTACAAAAGCCTAGGAACAATTGAATCCCTTTGATTGATATTGAGTAGATCCAGTTTGCAACCATTTCGATTTTCTTTGAATCGATTTGTATACTTTCAATGGAAATAATAAAACCTAAGTATTTGATACATTTGATATTAAATTCATACTTCTTTAGATCTATTTGTAAGTCAATTACCTCAAGTCGCTCGAGAACAAGTTTAATATGGTTTTCATACTCCTCCTCGTTTTCGAAGTATATAAGTATATCGTCGAGATAGGCTATACAAAAGACATCTAAATAATCGAATAGAACATTGTTCATATATCACTAATAAGTTGCTAGGCTATTTATTAATTCAAAGGGTATGACTTTGTATTTGTAAGAACCATAGCGAATACGAAAGGTAGTATACTTTTCGGAAGCTGGATCCATTCTGATGTGATGGAATGTTTATCGAATATCGAGTTTTGTATATATCTTTGCTTCCGCAATGTTACGGAGGTATCCGCACCGCAATATAGATTATAAGATTAACCTGAGGCCTTGGTGTTGGAACCTATGAAAACAGCGCTGTAGGGATAGTCAGATTAAAGGGTAACTAAAGATAGCGGTAACCAAATAAGTAATCAGTGATTAAAAGATAGGTATCTATCTTTTGTTGGCACCTACCCTATAGTAGGCACAGGACATACAGCGGTTACAGGTTAGCTAGTAAGCACAGGTTAGATAGTAAGCACAGAGTAGATAGCAGCCACAGGTTAGCTAGTGAGCACAGATTAGATAAGCAGTAGTCTTACCAGGTCACGAGGACAAGTGTCACGTGAAGGAAAGACGATTCGACTCGAGTAGTCGAGTAGACTTGTCGATTCGAACAGAGAACGAAGGTCTATATAAGGGAATGGGTTTCATTACAATATAGAGCTTCGTGCTTAAGAACAATCATTAGTTTCATTACTATAGTTACGAGAATTGCAACCAGTTATAACCTTATTGAATTCCTACTTGAAGTCTAGTCTAAACTACCTCGAGAGATCTCTAGACATTTCCATGTGACCCTAGAGGCAGCTCTCGTAACACGCAAGTTGTACGAGTATCTTATTAATTAGTAGCAAGAGATATTAGTTTTTATATATCAAAAAGTTAAGCAATCAAAAGTCAATATAAAACCTCAAGCTTTTATTTGGCTTTCTTATAAATAAGATAAATACTACAAATGAGGCCTAGCTAGATTCTATAAATCTCTTCGTAAGGTTTCAGTAATATATTCTTTGACAACTTCAAACTGTTCTAAGAATATTTTATAAAGGGGGCTATATTTGAAAGCCTTTTTCTTCTCTCTTTTTAATATGATTTTGTAATTATACAATCAAGATAGGGGTAAAATGTTCGATTCTTCTCTTGAGAAAGCTCAGTAGTACTCTTGATATTATATGGGAATAAGCGGTTCCGCTTCGATTTCCGAAAGGATTAGATTGAAGTTTGTGATTATTGATTGCTGTAAGAATTATAAAACAATAATAGCGGTTTCAAGTTTCTTTCTCTTATTGATTTCTATTTAGTAGTTGTTGATAGTATTATCGATTTTATTGCAGATAATAATAAAGATCTTATAATCTTTTTAGTGACAACAAGTAAGTTGAAATTATGATAGCTTGAAAACATAAATATCTAGAGTTTCAGAGATATAATGAGGCAATGATTTGTACACTTGTTGTACTAATGGTTTCTGTCTATAAGGCTTATTTTCTACTAGCTTCACACCATCTGACTCATTAGTAATAGATAATACTAATAGCAGTAGAGTGACTATAGATATAGTCAGAGGTTTGCTATCTAACTTTTGATACATGTAATCTAATCGCATATCTCTTTTGTTGGCATCCCTTTACTATAAATAATTGATTCTAGCTTATTAAAAAAAAAATTTAATTAAAAGAATATACTTTGATAAAGAAATAGTAGATAATTATTCTTTAGACTATTCAAGCTTGCAATTGAAGCAATCTAGCTTCACTCGGATCTCGGCCAGCCAAAGTCGACCTAGGATTATTGAGAAAGATTCTAAATCGGTAATAAGAAAAGGTAAGTAAGATTGTTATTAGTAATCTATTGTTAAATTGAGGTATACAAAATGAGTGATTATATTACCTCTAGTACTATTATAACTCGCTATTTTCACAGGAGTTTCGAATATAATAATATAAGGTTTAAATATAGAAATAGTAATATAAGGAGTATGACATCAATAAAAGTAAGTCTATTAGCTCTAAAATTAATAAGAGTAGTAATTTGATAGAAGAAATCGTTCTTAGAGATTTGGTATAATAGGTTCATAGAGTTATCTTCTATCAATTTAGTTAAATCAAGAAATCTCATATCCCGAATAGTATTTAGGAGAAAGCTTTTGCTTAAACACTTGGATTTAAATGCTGATCTTTGGTATTACAAGCAGTATTGATATTTTCCATATGTATTTCAGAACCTATATCCTCTTCAGCATCCTGAAAATCTTCTTCTTTCCTTTTGTATACTAATTCAACCTTACTAAAGCTAACAGCTTTAGAGGTCAAGCTTCAGCCTATCCCTAGTGAGGAGGATATAATAATATAATAGAATAGATCTCCTCTAGAAGAGGTAGAGCTTAATTTGAAGGTTCCAGTATATCCTGTAGATATAGGACAATAAAAGTAAGTAATTTTGTTAGGGGCCATTGAGTTCGGATTGGTCCTTGAATAATTTGAGCTTCGAGTTGAGGTTCCAGAGTAGAGAAGTATAGGGGGTTTTTTTGCAGGTAAATCTTTTACTTAATAGTAGTGGTTATATTCCCAAATAGAAACTTCTAATTTATCTACTTTCATAAGTTTGTTAGCAAGTTACTGTACTATAGTACAAGATTTATAGTGCAGGGCGATAGCTCGAGATAAGTAATTGGAGATCTTGTAGTCCAAGTTTTGGAGCAAGGTTTGCTTGTCGGTAATCTCGGCTTGGGTTGTAAGTAGTCGGAACCTTCGATACCATATCACAAAGTTGCTACACTGTACCTTATTGGGCATAATCCAATACTCATACTCTGAGCGAGCGTGATCTATTTCAGCAGAGTTTTAATAAATAGCTACTAATTGATCAATAAACTCTTATCTAGTTAGCTTGAGGATTTGTATATACAATATAAAGATATACTCTTGCACTTCCCCTTCGGTCTAATCCACTACATAAGTCCTTCGTAATAATTCAGAAGAAAGTGTTATAGTATATTGTTCTAATCGTTCTATAACCAATAGAGCCCATAAAGCTACTTTAGGCTCTATACCATCCTTGAGTTTTGAAGTAAAATTGATTGGTTTCGGAAGATATAATCGATCCGGATTCACAATTTGTAATCGAGAGTGGAGTGACTGGCGGGGTAAATGAGTACTCACATTGGAATAAGCAGACTTCGAATGGGTATAGTTGTTTGATATAGAAAAAGCATAACTCTATTACAAAACAGATTGAGAATTATTCTTCTTTTCGCCTTTTTGAGTACAATATAACTTACTTATCTTTTCGATCGCATCAGCATTATATTCAATAAATTAAACTGGGGCCTCAGAACTTCTGAGTTCGTATTTCTACAGGGAAGTATTTTGAGGCGATAAAAACAGAATAAAGAAACAAAGCTATTCCAATATTTATACTTGTAAAGCAATCTATACTCTCAGCTCTGTAATAGTTTCTTAGTAGTTTATAAAGAGAGTATCTATAGATTCTATAAATTCACTAGCGATTATTGGAATAGCTGCTACACTCTTACCCTTTCCTCGACTGCTTGTATCAATTTCTGATTTGAGAGATCGTAAGGTTTCTTAATGTAACAATTCTCGAAAATAGCTCTCTTTGTATGAAGACAATAAAGAGTATTTTATACCCTTCAATTTGAAAGGCTCAGAGATAATATAAGAGGATATTGCAAAAGTACTTAATAACTTTATAAAAAAGAAAAGGGGATATCTTTATTGAAAAAGCTTGGAATAGATCTTTTTTCTATAAGTAATATCAAGAATATAATTCACCTAAAAAAGTATTACGGAGAAAGATATTATTTAATTAGCTAACAAATGACTGAGTACTTGTTAGGGTTGATTGATTGATTGATTTAGTTTAACGTCCCGCTTCAGTCCATGACTATATAAGACGGCTAGGCTCTAAAAGCCTAGCAATACTAGTGAATATCTACAGTAGATATGATCAATTTTGGGGAAGTAAAAACAAATATTGG
>PQXI01000418.1:0-19599 GCA_004786145.1 Botrytis paeoniae | reverse complement strand
TGTTGAAGATAGTGGTTCACGTGGCGCCAAGATACAGGGAGAGCTAATCCTATTCGGGTCTAGTGGAAACTCTCCCTATGGGAAGAGTTTTCACTACATAGAATTGGAAGTCCTTCAAGGGATATAGAGATAGAGAATATATGAGTGAATAACCTCAAAAAAAGGCCCTCAAAGTCAACCCTAAGCTTCCTATCATTCCCTATAAAGAATCATAATCTTAACAGATTATGAGCCCAGGTTTGCCCTAAGTTAGATTTGTTGGTCAAAAAGGTTAACAATACAAAGGCAGAGGCCTATACATAATAGAAAGACAGAAACCTATATAAAAGCGAGGAGACAGAGGTCTACATAGCACTAACGAGATGGCAGAGGCTAAACAGAAAAGAGTTGTAGTAGAGGCTTCTTATAACACATTAAATATATAGCGAAAGCTTAAAACAAATCTGCTTTCACTAAATCAACAAAGAAATTCCTATTGTAGACAACTTTGCTTAAACAGGGCAAAGTTATTCCAGCCTTTCAAAATAATAACGGATGATATAGTCAAACTACTCAAAATCCCAACTCTTGATTGAAAGAACTTTCAATAATGATTCAAGATAGCAAGGTTGTATATTATATAAAAGGATTGAGAATATATGATCGATTATAATATAAATGTATATAAAGCGTATTATAGAAATACGAATCAGCTTAATAATATAATTCTATAAATGAAAAAGAGCCAGACTAATATAAAGCTTTTTATAATTCAATATATCAACGAAATTGATAACAAACTTATTGAAGATATCCCTGAATTTAATAGTAAATAAATAAAACTTATTCAAAAGTATTAGCAAATAATAGTAGGAGAATTGCGAAACAAGTTTACTCAGCTTACAATATAGAAGCTTAAGGATAGTACTACTACTGAAAAAGGATAGATAGAGATCTGTATGATATAGAAAGAGATTATCGAAGCTGAACTCAAGCAAAAGAATCTTCTAACAAAAAACACAACTCTTGACTTTTTTATTCAAAAACTTCCAGATTGTTTCAATATAATCATTAAAGCTATTAATACTCAAAATCTCGATTTTAAGGAGAAGTTTGATAAGATCCAAGCTATAAATGAATCTGTAGTATTAAAGAAAGCTGTTAACAAAATAATAGATATAAATAAAAATACAAATATAATTATAATTGTTATTCAAAATAATAAATGGTATAATGATCGCTTTCGTTGTTGAAGCCATAATCAGAACCAGCGTTTTCGTAGCTCCAGCAGATCCAAAGATTATTTCCTTTATAACAAAGCTAATTATATTACTCAAGAATATTCATACAAAACAATTATTCAAATATATATTAAGAACAATCCAATTAAGCAATCATTCCAATTAACATCAAAGGATAATACATTCTCGAACTAGTGTAGTCACAAGCATTCATCAGACCTGACTCTATTCAGATCTACAAGAGATCAAGGTTTTATTGCCGCAAATGTTTCCAACGAAGATGAACCATATAACTACCCGGATGAGTTTATATACATTTCATTCTATAATCGCACTAAAAAATGGATTGCAAATATTGGCTACTTATTGCATATAACTGATCAATTTCATCTTCTATTTAGTATAAAATAGCTCTCGAAACCTTGCAAGATAAAAGTTGGAAGGGGAGAACTGATTACAAAGGAATATAGGATAATAGTCATCAAATAGAACAAAACAGAATATAAATTAAAAGCTCTCTATATACCAGGATTAAATACAAGCCTATTATCTGCGAGATCCTTTTATGAGTACTTTAATACAAAAGGAGTATTTAATAATAGGAGAATATATTTCCATAAAGAAGGAAAAATCATACTATCTGTAAACAATTTTTATGGCATTTATGTAATCCCTAATAATCTTTCAAATGATAATCTAGAAATTGTCTTCCCAGCTATTGAAAAAGAAGTTCCTGCAGAAGTTAAAGACATTGTATACGATGAAAGCAAGATAAACCAAATGGAAGTTCAGAGGAGAAATCGATTGAAACGCTATTGGCTGTGACATTGAAGGTTTGGATATATAAGATACGGAGTTCTAAGCAAACTACACCTAATAATAATATTCGAAAAGGATATCAAGTTGCTAATAGACCTAAAACCATATAAAGTTTGTATAGTTACTAAAATGAAAAAGTATTATAGTAATATCTTATTAGAATATAAGAAGAAACTATTAGCTCTTATCTCCCTTGATATCACAGATCCATTCCTAGTGTTTCTTCGAAAAAAACGATATTTCGTAGAAATTATTGATAATTGGATATAGAAGATCTGGGTGATTTGTTTGGAAAAGAAAAGTGATATTATATCTAAGTTCGAGAAATGAAGAGTTGTAATAGAAAAAAAAAGTGGTTTTCTAATAGGAATTATAAGAACTAATAATACATTAGAGATCGAAAAGATATTACAAGAATAGCAAGACAAATTAGAAGCACAGAGGCAATCAACTTATACATACATATCGAATCAAAACAGAACTACAGAACAAGCAATCCAGACAACTCAAACGAATATATACACAATATTAAAGGACTTTATAATACCTATAGAATTTTGGGATTATATAGCGAAATCAGATACGTATACTCAAAACAGAACCTATACTGAACCCTGGGTTAACAATTTCGAAGTCAAGCAAAGACGTAGTGAGATCCCAAGTGACCAATAACATAATATTAATATATTAATAAAAAAAAAGCGAATATCATTTCACAAAGCATAAACAGAAAACATATCATCGATCGATCATATTAAAGCATAGGGATCCAAATGCTATTCTTACATCGATTTATCTTCGCATTCAAATAGAACATAATAAGATAAACTAACTAACCGAGCTCAAATCGGAGTGTTTATAGGATACAATAAATATACAACAAAACAGTTATGGATATATATATCAAATAGATATATAGTTATTAAAACTAATAACTATATATTCTTCGAAGATTCATTAGAAGGAAAAATCGATTTAAGATTGCGAAGTACAACATCGAATAGGAATTTTATAGAAGATTAAGGAATAAAGAATGTACTACCAAATCGATACCCTATTAAACAATCTAGAAAAGAAATAACAATTAAAGCAAGTATAAAAAATAGAATTGAGATTAGCTATAAGATTTCTAGCAATGAGAATATCAATACCCCTAAAGCTATATGCGAAGCTAATATCAACATTCAAATAGCAAAAAAGGAATAAAGCATTGAGATCTCTAATTATAAAGAAACTCAATCATTCTTATTATTATAAGTAGTCATTTCCTTTATAATAAAACCAGAAACTAGGCAAGACAAAATGGATATTGATTCCCTGATGGAACTAATGATATAGAAAAGAATTCAAGAATGCAAAAACACTTCAGACTTTTGAGAAACAAAGAGATTGTATATATTCCTAGTTATTATTACTAAATTGGAGCCTGAAAAGAACTTCTCCAAGGAATACATAAGCGAATATACCTTTATCTCTGAAATGATTATTACAAGTACTATAGTTAAAGATATCCCAATCCCAAAAACCTACAAAGAAGCGATTTACGATTTTGTTTATAGAGAATAATAGCAAAAGGCAATCGATTAAGAAATCAGTGAATTAGAGAAAAATAATACATAAAAACAGACATTCGATAATAATATTACTAACCTAATCAGTACGAAATAAGTGTTTATTACCAAGCTGAATCTCGATAGCTCGTTGGATCGGTTTAAGGCTTGATTGGTCGCTAGAGGTTTTATACAAAAATATGATATCAATTACTTCGATACATTCGCTTCTATAGTTTAATCAGTGATAATAAAATCATTTCTATCAATAATAATATTATAGAACCTAGAGGTATACTATTTTGATATCAAGAATATATTCACGAAAGCAAAACTGAAAAAGAAAATATTTCTTTCTACACTAAAAGGGATGTCAAGGTACGGGTAAAGACTTATATTGTACTATAAGGATAGAAGAGCTATGGAAGAGTAAGACCCTACTTATAGGAAGTAGGGTGCGCTAATAGTCCGTGCCTAAGGCACGAAAGCAACTACAGATCATGTAGTTGGCGCTGTGATAGTACCCCCCGCTCAAGGCAATCGATCTACAATCGCAATACAAATTAACCTTTTTAAAAAACAAAATAAGACTAGAATACTCTAATTTCCACCATTGGATTAAAATGAACCTTCTTAAGAGTGATAACCAGCTGATAAAGCTTCTTAGATCTACCCCAACCTCGATTTGGGGGTGCGCTTGGTGTAAGTACTAACGGAGGATCAAAAGCAGCAGATCTTTTGAAACCCACCCAAACGAACGGATCTAGTTTTTCTGGATTTGCTAAATAGAAAGCAATCATTATATCTTCCTAACTACAAAGGTCTTCAGCAAATTACCAAAATACTAGATAATATTTCCATTTGATCTAATAATGAAATCCATCCTCATTATGATAATCAAATAATTTATCGAATTTCTATCACTTAATTTCTTTATTCGTTTTGTTATCTCTTTCTAGAATGCGACCTTAGTTTTGGCGAGATTCGGTTTCGTTGATCGCTTCTTGACCAGCTAATTCGAGTAAACAATAAAATAATTGGAATAAGAAATTGTGAAATACCGGAAAAATCTTGAAACTGGCAGGGAGTTGAAATAGGCAAGCTTGTTTATAAACTTTCAGAATCTTGTAAGAGCCATCCCATTTATTATCGCCCTTTTTCATCAAACAATTAGTCTTTATATTTTTAATACTAATCTATACCTTATCGTCTTCTTTATATAGAGGAGTATTAATATAGATTCGATTGACATAATCCTCATACTTTTGAATAGATTGAGCAACGAGAGCCTTCAATTTCATCAAAATGAGATCAAACCGATTTACAATTTCATTGGCTTTTAGGAACTCGTGTTTTCTTTGATATAATAAGTTGGGAGGTATAGATGAGGAGGGCTTGATGTTAAGATATAGGTGAAAACTATAGTTAATAAAGAATGGGGATATACTAATAGTTTCGGAAATAGTATTATTAAGAGCGAACTCTATGAGTAGGAGCCAATTATATTAATTGTTCTAATGAAAGTTTATAAAGGTTGTAAGATATTGTTTTATTATAGTATTAATCCTTTCTATTTAGTCATCAGACTCAGGATGAAATGAGGAGGATCGTTTTAGGGTGATCAATAAACGCTTAGATAGATATCTTCAGAATTCCGAAACGAATTGCGAGCCTCTATTGGATATAATATTGTTAGATGCTTTGTATAGATAATAGACTTTCTCAACAAATCGATCAACAAGTTCTTCTGCGGAGAGTCCTATAACTGATATGAAATGACGCATCTTTGTTAAGCAGCAGACAATTGTAATGATATGTTGATATTTCTTTTTGTAGTGTTCGCTGATTGGTAATAGCATAATATAATTAATGGAAATATCGGACCAGGAGCGAAATGGTATTAGTAAGGGTTCAAGGAATCCGGGTGTAGTGAGACAAGAGGCTTTGATTCGAAAACAGAGTTAATAGGCTTGTATGAAGGTTTCGATTTCTCTTGACATATTGGGCTACTAGTATGTGCGGGAGACAAAATCAATAGTTTTGATTCAACCGGGATGCCCGGTAGGACTGGTGGAGTATGTTTGGTATATAATCTGAATGCGAAGCTTAGCGGATAGGAAAACAAAAAGGCAATTGTAATAAAAGATTTTATTATTAATCAATCTGTAGTCTTAAAGAGTGATTCGGAGATCTTTTTGAATCGATAATGACTAATGGCGAGCAGTTGAATTTTGAAGTGTTTTATATATAGTGATGATTAACTCAGATGATTTATATGTCTTATCGATAAGATCATTAATCGGCTTCTCAGTGTCAGAAATGATTATACTCATAGGGGCTGTAGTGAGGTCGATATCATTGTTTATCTATCGAATAAGATCTTTGAATACAGCGATATCAAATACTCTTTTCAGAAGTACTATCTGTAAGCGATTCTTGATTCAGTCATTATTGGGATCGATATAAATAAAGCGATCTTCTACTCTTCGACTTAATGTATCAAGGCGAACTGCTTTATGACCAGATTAGTAAATAATTCGGAAATTAAAACTAAATAGAAACTCGGTTTATCTCGCTTGTTTTTGATTTAGTATTTTTATTGATATGAAGTATTCTAGGTTCTTATAATTAGTAATAATCTCGAATAGCTTTTGAGTATTATATAATTCGGGTCTCCATTCTTCTAATGATTTAATAATAGCTAGTAATTCCTTATTATAAATCTCATAGTTGTATTCAACGGTGCTATGTTTCAAAGAGAAGTAGGCCACTAGGTGTAGGCGGCCCTTGTTGTTATACTGTGAGAGTATACCGTTTGTAGCCCAGTTCGAAGTGTTCGTTTCAACAACTGTATAGCGATGGTGATCGAATATTGCAAGAACTGGAGCAGAGGCGAAGGTATGTTTCAATGTTTTGAAGGCATTCTCTTAGTTAGTAATTCAATTTCATGTATTCTCTTTTTTCAATAGGCCATTCAAAGGTTCCGTGATTTTTGAGAAGTTTCGAATGAAGTATTAGTAGAAGTTGATGAACCCTAGAAAGCGTTGAAGGTCTTTCAATTTAGTTAACGATTTTCATTCGAGGATAGTCTTAACTTTATTAGGATCTATCTTTATACCACTAGAAGTAATAATTAGGCCGAGGTACTTCGTTTTTTTTGTTTTGAATTCGTATTTGTCAATATCGATTTGCAATTTAGTATCAATAAGCCTTTGAACAATTTTGTGGATTTACTTTCAATAATCTATAATGTTTTCAGAATAGATCAAGATATCGTTTAGATATACTATACAATTCTTATTTAGAAGATCGAAAAGAATATGATTAATATAATTCTGAAACGAGGTAGAAGTATTGCAAAGGTTGAAAAGCATTATTAGAGATTCGAATAAACCGAAGCGAGTTGTGAAAGCAGTTTTCTATTCGTAGCCTTCCGCGATCCATAGTTTATTGAATATAGTGATGATATCTAATTTAATATAAACTTTAGTATGACATAAGGCGTTGAGGGTTTCTTTGATTAATAGTAGTAAATAATGGTTTTTAATAGTAACGTTGTTCAGTTCACGATAGTCTTAACAGATTCGAACGCCCCCCCCTAACTTTGCAGCTAGAAGGAGTGGGGTAGCCGATTGAGAGCGGGATTCACAAATGAATTCTTTATTTAGGTTATCATCGAGCCATTTGTAAACGACTTAGAGCTCGGCTGGGGATATTGGGCGGCCTTTATTGTAAAATGACTCTTTTCCTGGTATAATCTCGATTTTGTAATTCTAGGATCACCATGGCGAAAGCTCATTTGCTAGGGAAGGTAGGAAGCCGGAAAATAAGTTGCAAAGCCATAAAGATAATTTGTTCTGAATCTCTGTTGCGGTAGGTATAGGTCGGTCGGTTTTTTCCATGAACTTATCGATATCACTATCTATAATACCGTGGTATAATTGGATAGAGTCTTTTGTAACTATTTGATATAATTCGCAAGCCCTATTCAACTCGTTTCATGATATTTTTGTAATATATACATCTTTTTTGTAGAATTGAATAAAGCTGTGAGCTATAAGGAACTTTATATTCTTTATCTCTGATTGTATACTTTGTAAGGTATCACTCGACTTGTTCAAGGGTTCAGATATCATTGGGATGCTTAATGGTAGTAGAACGTTTTGATTCCATAGTAGTCTTATATGGATTCTAGAGTCAATAATGATCCTTGTTGGAGCTGATTTCAAGGCTGAATGGTTTGGGATCATTTTAGCATGAGTCTCGATCTTATTGTCTCCTTGGCGAGTATAGTAGTGATTTGAGTCGGGTTATGATTAGCAACTAATCTCAGGGCTCTTATGAGTAATCTTATTGATCAATATAGGATTAGGAATAATAAATTCGAGGAATATGGACTGATCGCAAGGCGATAACAAGGCAGCTTTGAAACTCTTATTAATGATTTCCTTTATAAAGGCTTGATATAGATTTAGAATAGGCTTTCTCAAGAAGGATTTTCTAATAAATAAGTTTGGCTTAGGGTCGAGTATAACATTGGTTGAGGTTGGTGTGTGATTGGGGATAATAGTTATAACGGAATTGGCTGAATAGTAATACTTAGAATAATATATAAAAATGAATTTTAGAATTATTACTGCCCAGTCAATAGAAGGGTTGTGATACTGGAGCTATGGGAGCCCGAGGATCATAGAGTCCTTTTCCAAGAGATTCGTAATATAGAATAAATCTATCTCTTGATAATTGTTGATTCGTATATCCAATAGAGTATAATGAGATAAAACATTAGAGGGTTTTCTATCCGCTAAAAGTAGATAATAGGTATAGGGGAGAGAGTGTATTAATATACGAAGCTTAGAAACGACTTTTCGATCAATAAAGCCGTAACCTACAGCTCCGCTATCAATAAGGCTAACAAGTAGAATAGTTATATTAAGCACTAAAAAGATTTCCATTAAGATTTTAAGAGATTTATTATTTATTGATTTAAGATATAAAGAATCCCTAGATATAATCAATCTTCTAATTCACAAAAATAAAGCTCTTACAAAGAACCTTGATTCGCGACTATAAATCGAAATTAATCTTTTAATATATCTAACAGAGGAATTAAGTCTTTACTCTCCTTCAAGTGAATAGAACCCTTAATGTATTCTTCTAAATCGAGCTCTTGAGTAGGGCCGGATAGGGTTGAAAAAGCATAGTGTAATAGTATGAATAGAAAACGATTGACAATCTGAAAGGAGTTCTAGTATAAAGCGGTAGCGGCTGGGAACCGACTAGTAAGCGTGAATGAGTTCTGGTATAAAGGATTAGTAATATTAGTTTTTTGATAGGATCCGGGGCTTTAGTATTGATTGACTATAGGGAAATGATTGGTGTAAGGGGTATATCTCATGTTAGCGTTAGTATTGTACTTTATATTATTAATACGTTTCTCTTTACAATTGTCTTTAAAATGACTAGGCTTCTTGTAGTAAAGATAGAGGTCAAGACTAATATATTACTCTTGAGTATAACAAGGTTAAGAGCGCTGGCTTTGGCGAGCAGCGTTTAATTGTATAGAGTCGCTAGAGAGATCAGGTATAGGGGGAATAGCGACGGCAGCCTGCTTTCTGTTGTGAGGTCTTAATTGATTACAGTTGGAATTCGATTGATTATAGTTAAAATTGATACCTTGATTCTTTCGTTGATTATCAAGATAAGTCTTTTCCTCTAAGTTATTATAAATACTCTGCCACCAGATTATTCATATATCAATATCAGCAATAGAGGATTTATTAGAGCAATTAATCGAAATATCAATTAATTCTTGGGAAACCTTGAGTTTGAAATCAGCGACTTGTTGCTTAATAGTTTTCTTATATTTGATAACAAGCTGTTTGAACTCAGTAATGAAATTGTCAAATGAGGTCTTCTTTATCTTACATTTATCGTAATCCATAATAATCTTACGGGAGAGATTAAGGGTTTGATATTGTTTGTTTAGTTTGTACTAGATGCCTGCTATAATACGCCATCGAGAAGGCTAGAGATTGGAATTATGCGGGTTGTTAATAATTGTATTGAAATGTATCTGATTGTTTATATAAGTAAGGCCAAAGAGTAAGTTAGCAAGGAATATAATCTTTTGGAACTCCGACTCGTTTTCGTAGTCTGCGGTTAAACAACGATTAACTGTACTATGAAACACTATATATTGATCCTGATGCTTTACAATGTCTTGCTTATTACCACTAAATTTCTCGGAAGTAATAAGATATTTTCGGTGAAGTGGGGCTTATGGGTTATTGCGAATAGCGATTTTTAATATCTCGATTATATCTTTCAATTCGATGATCTTGGATTGAGCGTTAATGACTTGAGCTTGTGTATCGGCAGCTTGAGCTTGTAATGAATTTGTAATTGATTTGATCGATTCGAATATAGCTTAAGCAATTACAAAATGTACAGTATTCAGATTGTTGAACAAATCTGTAAATAGAGAAACATCAGTTTCAGCGGAGTTGAGGATATGGTTCAAGAAATGGAATTATAGGAATAGACCAAATGTAGGTACTGGATTGACCATTTTCGAATACTCTCATGATTGCAAAACAATCTTATAGAGTTCCTAAATAATAATAACTAAAGTGCGCAGCGGATCAATAATAAATATAATCAATGCAATCAAAATAAACTTCAATGGAATTCAATTGAAATGAAGCTATAATAACTTCTATATAGATAGTACAAACTGTCAAAGTACGAGTAAAGACTTATATTATACCATAAGAGTAGAAGAGCTATAAAAAAGTGAGGCCCTACTTATAGGAAGTAGGGTGCGCTAGTAGTCCGTGCCTGAGACACGAAGACAACTATAGATCATGTAGTTGGCGCCGTGACAAGGGATCCGAATGAAATTTGGCTATATTCTCGAGGTTTTATATAGTTTATATAATCTGAAGCAGGCAGCCCGGGATTAGAATAAACTAATTAAAAAGTATATATTACAATAGAGGTTTTCTCAGAATCTTGCTGATTCATGTTTATTCATCCACTCCGAATGGGGTATTATGATTTTACTTTATATAAATGATTTTCCTATTGTAGTATAAAATCTGAATGAAATCACTTGATTTAGTAATCAATTTACCTCTATATTCAACACCAAGAACCTGGGGGAGATAGAAAACTCAAAGCTTCTTGGTATGAGAATAATTAGAGATAGAAAGAATCAATCACTTTATATAGACCAAAAGTAATATTTCGAGAAAGTCCTAAATAGATATAGTTTTACAAAAGAATTGTTCAAACCAATTTCCACTCCAATTGAAGGCTACAATACCCTTCGCTCTATAAAAGATAATAATAAACAAATCGATCCTAACAAGTACAATCGTATAATCGGAGAGCTAATGTATATAATAGTATACTCAAAACCGAATATAGCTTTTAGTCTTAGCAAGCTTAATTAATATATAAAAGATTCAGTATAATTTCATATAAATCAATTATGGAGAGTTATAAGATATTTATATATAATAATTAGTTTGTTACAGGAGCTGCCTCTAGGGTCACGTGGAAGTGTTTAGAGATCTCTCGAGGTGGTTTAGACTAGACTTCAAATAGGAATTCAATAAGGTTATAACTAGTTACAATTCTCGTAACTATAGTAATAAAATTAATGATTATTCTTGAGCATAAAGCTCTACATTATAATGAAACCCATTCCCTTATATAGATCTTTGTCTTACTTGAACAGCTGGAACAGTTGGTCACTTCTGGAGCGCTGTTGTTCCTGAGCTATTCATCACAGAACACTAATCCTGTAACTCTTGGTATCCTAGCTTATTCTTTTGTTCTGGGACTAATCCCCTAGAACATTACTAATCCTAGTGAAGCCTTTTTGCTTATTATATTCTGTCTTTCCTAGAACTTACTGTCCTAAGAACTATGTTCTAGATTCCTAGGGTATCCTATAACTAATACTATATATATACCTGAGGCTTTCCTTGGATACCTAGTATCCCCTGGTATACTGCAGCTGAATCATTAAGGCCTATAATATCATTATAGCCTATAAATCAGTGATTCTACAGCCTGTTACTAATCCGTCGTAACACTATCCCCTTCTTAGCCTAACGCTTGTCCCAAGTATTTATATTAATATGTTTTCCCTTTTGTATACTTTAATAATTGTAGTGTTTCCCTTCTTTATTATACCTCCTCTAAATACTAACAAAAGAAAAGAACAAATCCGTTTTGCTCGTTTTGTTGAACAGAAAGGTTTCGAAATGCCCTTATGCTTATTGTGTGAGTATACTAGTTGTAAATGTATTGTTTCGCCCTCTGATTCTTCATAGTGTAGTGAATACATTTGTAGTAACAAAAAATGCAATGTTCAAGGTCCGTCTGAAAGTGACTGGGAAAGTTTGTTCCAACAAAAAGAGAAGTTGGATCAAGAAGAGGAAAAGACTATAACTAAAATCCTGTGATTGTGAAAGCAGAAATGTTTTCTATTAAAATATAAATCTGAAATACTTTATTGTAGTTTACAAACTCTTGATGAGCTAGTGGAAGCAGAGGAGAAGGAAAGATTAGAAAAGGAAAAGATTGAAAGAGAATATATTAAAAAAGAAATAGTAAATGTTGATACTGTGTTTATTTCTATTGGTTTCTTTTTCTTTGATTTCTTCGATTCTTTTTTGTTTGAGTTGTTCGAAGCGGATCTTGAGGCTTTATTAACAGGTGTGGGTACTTCAGGTGGAATGCTCGTAGCTTCTCAGGATAGCTGAGGTCTTCCTTGAATTCCCATATGTTTTCTGAATATGAGTAGTCTAATTATTTGATTAAATACTTGACCTTGTTTTTAATGTATTTGCAGTCTAATATTATTTCAATATTATATATAGTATTTGGGTTGACTGGTTCAATTTCTGTAAATGGTATATTTAGTGTTCCTAATGATGCTGGTTCGAGTAAGGATATATGGAATACTAGGTGAATATTCATTATATCTAATAATTTCAATCAATAATTAACCATTTCTATTATCTTATCAATCTTGAATGGTCCTAGTTTCCTGTGATCGAGTTTATTGCTTAATCTCTTGGTTTCGATGTTTCGTCGTAGCAAATAAACTTTATCCCCCTTTTTAAGCGTAGGTTTTATATTATGTTTCGTATTGTAGTATACTACTGTTCTGGAAGATATGAATCTTAGATTAAGAGCTAATTGCTCTTGAAGATCTTTCAGCTGTCCGACTTGTACTATCACTGATTCGGTATTAACTTCTTATGGTATCGGGATTTTATACGCTTATGGATTAAATTCAAAATTAGCTCATACTGGGGTGATTTTTGTGGTTTCTGTTTCCGATATATTATATATGAATTATATTATAAATAATAATTCTATTCAATTGTCTTATCAATAATTTATATAGTATTTAAGATATACTTCCATTATCTGATTGGTCCTCTCTGTTTGATTATTTGTTTGTAGGTAAAAAGATATCGATAGCTTTCTCTTGATATTCAAAAGTGCTAGTAAAGTAATCCAGAATTTCGAGGTAAAGAGTTTATCTTGATCTGAGATTATCTTATCTGGTACTCTGTGTATGCTTATTATAATCCTAAGGAATATATATGCTAGTTGCTCAGTATCCTATATTTCCTTGAATGGTATTATATAAGCAAATTTCGTTAGTCTATCTATTATATTGAGTATCGCATTGTACTCAATTCCTATAATAAGATCTTTTGAGAGTAGTAATTTGATTACAAAGTCCTAGATAATAGACTTCCATAGCTGAAAAGATATATTTAATATCTGAAGCTGACTATATGGAGTATGTCATGATGACTTGTTCTATATACAGGTATTACAATTTCCAACTATTTTTTCAACTATCGTTCTTATTTGTAAAAAGTAATTGATTTCCTATATTCTTATAAATATCCTTGCAATTCCTTGATGTCCATATGTTAACAATCTATATTATTCCGTTACGAATTCCTTGATCATTTGACTCGGAATGTATATCTTCCCCTGAAAATATATAGTATTATTTTTTATAATAAATCCTGGTTCTATTATCTTGTATATGCGTATAGCAATAGTATTCTTGCTATAACATAATTAGATCTGTTTCCTGAGGTAATTGTTTTCTAATAAATATGTTGCTACAAGCTGTAGTACATTGTAAACCAATGATTCGCCGTTTTTCTTGAATATGATATATGACTCATATGTTTTGTTTTCTTGATATTCTGGTTTTCGACTAAGAGTGTCGGCTCTAGCATTTTCTAATCCTTTGACATATGAAATCTTAAAATTGTAATTAGCCATGATCTCCGACCATCTGACCTGTCGTCTGTTTAATTGCTTTGTTGTAGTAAAGTAAATCAAGTTCTTATAATCTGTATACACCTGTATCATATATTTCGATTCTTTCAAATATACTCGTTATTCTCTAAATGCATCGACTATCGCTAGTAATTCTTTATCATATATTTCGTAATTTAATTCTACTAATAATAGTTTTCGGGAATAAAATACAATTAATTGCTATTTCTCATTCTGGCCTGGTTAACTCAGAACTACTCCTATAACAAAATCAGAGAAGTCTGTTTCCACTATAATCTCTTTCTCTAGATCAAAAGTCAATAGTATTAATTCTTCTGCCACTACTTGTTTAAGTATCTCGAATAACTCCTATGCTTTAATAATCCATTCAAAGCTTTCTTGATCTTTTCTAGTTAATATAATTAAAGGTATAGTAATCCCTAAATAACCCTTGATAAATCTTTTATAAAAATTAATGAATTCTAAAAAGGATTGTATTTCCTTGATTATAGTCGACTGCTTTTATTCAAACACTACCTTGACCTTATCTTTACTTATCTTAAGCCCTTGGCTTGATATAATAAACCCTAAGAATTCTGTTTCCTTAACGTGAAATTCATATTTGCTTGGTTTACACAGCAAATTGGCTTTAGCTAAACTCTCAAGAATGTTACTAATATCTTTAATATATTGAATCTTGTTATTCGAATATATTAGAATATTGTTCAAATAGTATATACAATAAGTGTTCAAGTATTGTGATAATATATTGTTTATAAGTCTTATGAAAGTAGCTAGTGCGTTAGTTAGCCCAAATAGTATAACTTGATATTTGTATAGCCTGTATCTTATCTTAAAAACGGTTTTCCATTCCTTGTCTTCCTTCATTCTAATCAAGTGGTACCTATTTCGTAGGTCCATTTTGGTGAATATCATAGCTCCGCCCAATTGATCTCTTAATTCTATAGCTAATGGAAGTGGATATCGATCCTTCTTAATAAGCATATTAAGCTTTCTATAGTCCACAACTAGTCTCTTAATACTATCTTTCTTAGGTATCCATATAATTGGACTTGCTATTTGGAATATGAATTCTCTGATCTATCCCTTAGTCAAATTGTTATTAATATATTCCCTAAATATCTTCAGCTTGTTGACTGATATTGAATAAATTGGGGTATGCATAGACATCTTGTTTTCCTTTAATATTATCTCATAATCCTATAGCTTATATTCTGGTAAAGCCTTATAGATCCCTGGTTTCTTGAACATATGTTCGTATTTCTTGTACTATTCTAATATCATAAGCTCTTCTGTCTTGATTACGATTTCCTACTGTATCATTAGCTTTTGCATTTATAGAGAAGGTATACTAGCCTTCGCTCTTAATAGAAAACCCTGGACTGAGTATCCTATATCGCTGGGGTTGTTCATATTCAATTTTTTTCAGTGTGTATTATATTTCGCGGATGTCTTAAATATATCATCATAATTGTTCTTGTATTAATCAAATGTCACTATTCCTTGTGACCAATCTATTCTAGGATTATATGCCTTCAACCACAGCATTCCTAAGATAATCTATTATTAGCCTAATGATACAACATCAAGCTATATAACTTCCGAATATTGGGTTATATTTATTCGTACTAGTTATATCTCCTATGAAATATTCCCATTAGATTCTACTAGCTATCCATCAACTAACTGCAATTAGTAGGGGTTTTGTTTCCTCTAAAATGGGACTCCCAAGTACTTTGTAGCTTCTGATATAATAAAATTTCCTATAGCCCCTGAATCTATTATGGCTTACTATATTTATTCATTTATTTTGACTCTACAATATATTTGTCCTATTTGTCCTATAGCATTCAACTGTAATATAATTTGCTCATCCTTGTTATTCTAGATGATCTTATTAGCAAATGTTATACATCAAGGTTTTTCTTTTTCTAAATAAATAACACTTATTCCTGATCTAGCTCTATCATCAAGTAAGTCCCTTCATAAGGTATATCAGTAGTTTCCTTGAGTGACTTTCATTATCGTACCCACAATTAGTGATAATATTATAGTCTAAGCCTAGACCCAGTGTTTTTCTCTCACTCTTCTGTATAAAAATAGAATCTGATTCTTATTTCTTTCAGATATATAGTGATAAAATACTTTCCATAGCTCTTCTTTGTCTGACTACTAGAGATGATCAATACTGATTCTTTTTATAAATGATATGTTTATAGTGATTCCAAATCATAGAATTCGATGCTGATCGATATATCGAATCTCGTACAATTCGCTCCTTTCAGCATTTGTTACACTAAGGTCCTTGTTTATAGTTCCTTTGTCTATATCTCCGAATTTCCAGATACAATAGTTCCATTGATTAATTTCCCGAATAAACTATGATTCTCCTAACTGTGGGTTTCTATTTACTCATAAGAAACATTTGACCTCTTCTTCTTCTTCAAGCTCTTCTTCGTAAACTAATGATGATGTGGCTAGCCCTGTTACACTAACAGCACACAATTATGATATAAAGATAGCATTAAATTAGCTCTTATCGAACTTATTCTTAAAGTTGCTTTTCTTACCCCCTATTTTCTTACTTCGATATTCTACTACTCAATGCCCTGCTTTTCCACATTCAAAATATAAGTTATTCTCTTGTCTTCATTTCTTTTCTGGATTATTATTCCCACTTTTGTAATATATAACGTCGAATTCTATAGGGTCTCCATATCTTTGTGGATTATAATATAATCTATCCTTATTCTTATAATAATACTCTTGCTTTTGATTTCCCTAGGGTTTGTATGATTTCTGGCTTTATCGGTATCGATAGAGATGATCATCTGATTCGATAGAGTCCTGAATTAGATTATTCAGATCTGTACTCTCAACGAATCTTTCTAACTCTAGTCTGACTTCTGGTTTGAGTCCTTTATAATAGTAACTCATGATAGTGGTTTTGTCCTACTTGATTATTCCAGCATATCTTCGAAACTCTATAGCATACTTCAATGCTGATCCTGTCTACTTGAGGTTGAAGATCTTATCTTCCACTATCTCTAACTCATTGGAATTTCCGAAGATTCTATAAATCTCTATCTTAAATCCTTCAAAACTATTGAAGATTGTTTGAGTGGATTACATGCAATCCTTATTATTATACTCGAAATAGTTGCGCAAATATGATTAGATTCATTTGATTACTTTTCCTTAAAGGTATAATACAGTCTATACACTCTTGGATTCCTTGATAATGAATTTGTTCTGATTGAATCAAAAATAGATCTCAAATTATAAAAGGAAAGTATTGAGTTCTTGTCGATTACCTTAGTATTTATCTGGTAAAGCGATTTTAAGGGTTTTGTTGATAATAATCTCCTTTAGAGTATTGATTATCTCGATGTTGTTAGTATCTCCTATGGACTGATCTATGGAGATATCTCTGGATACCATATTAGCGGTTGGTTATTGAATCGGTACTTGAAGCAGAAATAGTACTTAAAGTATTACAGGAGCTGCTTCTAGGGTTATATAGAAGTGTTTAGAGATCTCTCGAGGTGGTTTAGACTAGACTTCAAATAGGAATTCAATAAGGTTGTAATTGGTTACAATTCTTATAACTATAGTAATGAAACTAATAATTGTTTTTAAGCACAAAGCTCTATATTATAATGAAACCCATTCCCTTATATAGATCTTCGTCTTATTTAGATAGCTAGAACAGTTGATCGCTCCTGGAGCACTGTTGTTCCTGAGCTGTTCATTACAGGATACTAATCTTATAACTCTTAGTATTCTAGCTTATTCTTTTGTTCTAAGGCTAATCCCCTGGGATATTACTAATCCTAGTGAAGCCTTCTTGCTTACTATGTTCTGTCTTTCCTAGAATCTACTATCCTGGGAACTATGTTCTAGGTTCCTAGGGTATCCTATGACTAATACTATATACATGCCTGAGGCTTTCCTTGGGTACCTAGTGTCCCCCGGTATACTGCAGCTGAATCACTGAGGCCTATAATACCATTATAGTCTATAAGTCAGTGATTCTACAGCCTGTTACTAATCCGTCGTAACATAGTTACAAGCTGTGCTTTAGACTAGGGGGAGTTAGAAACCTTATTCTATACTCTGATACAGATTATATAAGCAATATCATAGACAGAAAAAGCACATCAAAAGTAGTCGCATTACTAAAAGGAGGACTAATATTCTGGATAAGTAGAAAACAGAATTTGGTATCAACATCGACTATAGAATCAGAATATATAGCCTAGTTCATTACAGCGAAACAAAATCAATAGCTTGTACAAATACTTAGAGATATAAAATATAGATATCTTATTGCTGAAAACAGATTAATAGTTGATATAAAAGAGAATAATCAAGAAGCAATAGTATTAGTCAAGAACCTATAGTTTACTAACAGGTCAAAATATATTGATATAGTATATCACTACATTCGCGATCTCAAAGAGAAAGACAGGATTAATATTAGTTACATTCCGATAAATATAATGATAGCGGATGAGCTAACAAAACCGTTATCGAAAGATATATTTAAAAGGTTTATAGAAATGTTAGATATAATAGAAGAAAAGAGATAACCATAGAGATTTATAATACTAGTATAACTTTGCTCAATTTAGGCAAAGTTATCTTAGCATCCTATAAGAACCCTATCATATTGAATCCAAAGGGGAGTATTGAAGATAGTGGTTCATGTAGCATCAAGATATAGGGAGAGCTAATCCTATTCGGGTCTAGTGGAAACTCTCCCCACGGGAAGAGTTTTCACTACATAGAATTGGAAGCCCTTCAAGGGATATAGAGATAGAGAATATACGAGTGAATAACCTCAAAAAAAGACCCTCAAAGTCAACCCTAAGCTTCCCACCATTCCCTGTAGAGAGTCATAATCTTAACAATTTATATGATTATATTAAAGATATAATATTTAAGAATAAGAATAGGTGACTTCACAGCCTACTACATCAGATTTAATCATGAAAATAGCCTCAACATCTGTACGCGTAGTAATACGAAATAGCCGCTATATTTCTTTTAATACCCGATCAATAATCAGTTGCACACCGACTAGCTATTTACATCTAACTGACTACAGTCTGACTGGGATGTGATTACATATATCAACTATATCCTTCAATCGAAAGATAGTTTTACCAAACTTCTTATCAGCTCTAAATTCTATATTTAGATCTGTTCAAATTATACATAACTATATAAACAATGATCCACTTATTTACTATAAAATTGAGTACTCTTTCTCTTTTCCTCTTAATAATTAATACTTGTATTGAATAGTTATATATACTAAAAGTACTCTCCCGATCAATAACGATTAGCCCTGTTACCCATCAATACCCAAATGACACACGAAATAAGATCCCCTAACCTGAATTACAAATCACTAAATAAAACAGCCACTCGATCACTATGAGCAGTGCCAAGCAAAGGATCACCAGGAGCACTAAGCTCCTGATTAGCTAACATTACACTACTGTAAGCGGCTGGAGCGCTAGCGTTCTATAGGCCCGCTTCTTAGTACGTCTAGAATACCCTTCGAGAGGTTAGATATTAGACGTTAATTACTATAAATAAATAAATAAATAAATAAATAAATAAATAAATAAATAAATAAATAAATAAATAAA
>PQXI01000417.1:0-19736 GCA_004786145.1 Botrytis paeoniae | reverse complement strand
CAATTGACTCATAGCTATATGGTTACTGGGAAGATCGATCTAATCAATACACGTGCAATACACGTGATATTCACCTGATACGGGATTTTCCGTGACAATATCAAAATACCCTAATCTCGATTATTGGATTAAAATAAACACTTTTAGAAGTAGTATTCAACCGATGAAGCTTTTTAGGTTTATTACGGTCTTGCTTTAAGAGTATAGTGTCTGCGCTTGGTATGAGTACTGATGGGGAATTAGTAGCGGTTGATCTCTTGAATCCCATCCAAGCAGGTGGGTTGGGCTTGTTCGGATTCGCTAGGTGGAAAGTAATGATTGTATCTTTCTGTCCTTGGAGATCTTTAGTAGATTATTAAGAAGCTAGGTGATGTTTTTATTTGACTTGATAATGAAATCCATTTTCATTGTAATAATTAAGGAGTTTATCGAACTCCTATTGTTTAGTATTTTTATTTATTTCATTATCCCATTCGAAGATGCAGTCTTGATTTCGTTAGGACTTAGCTTTGTTGATTGTATCTTGATTAGTTAATTTTGGTGAGTAATGAAGTGGTTGGAGTAATAAGTTATAGAATACTAGGAAGATCTTGAAACTAATTGGAAGCTAAAGTAGATAGATTTGTTTATAAACTTTTAGGACTTTGTAAAGACTATCCCATTTATTATCTCCTTTTTTCATTGATTGGTTAGTCTTTATATTTCTAGTACTAATTTATACTTTATTATCTTCTTTGTATAAGGGGGTATCAATATGGTTTCTGTTGGTATAATCCTTATACTTTTGAATTGGTTGAGTAGCGAAAACTTTCAATTTTGTTAAAATGAGATCGAATCGATTCGCTATTTTGTTGGCCTTCAGGAATTCGCGCTTTTTCTAATATAATAAGTTTGGAGGCATAGGTGAAGAGAGCTCGATGTTGAGACATGAATGAAACCCGTAGTTAGTAAAGAACAGGGATATGCTAATAGTCTCCAAGGTAGTATTATTGAGTGCAAACTCTGCGATTAGGAGTCAATCATATCAATTATCCTAATGGAAGTTTATAAAGGCTCTAAGATATTATTCTATTATAGTATTAATTCTCTTTATTTGATTATCGGATTCTAGATGGAACGAGGAGGATTGCTTCAGAGTGATCGATAAACACTCAGATAGATGTTTCCAAAATTCGGAAACAAATTGTAAACCTCTATTAAATATAATATTATCGAGTGCTTCATATAGATAATAGACTTTGTCAATAAATCGTTCGGCAAGTTCTTCTACAGATAATTCTACAACTGATATGAAATAACGCATTTTTATAAGATGACAGACAACTATAATAATATATTGATACTTCTTTCTATAGCGTTCGCTGATTAGTAATAGTATAATATAATCAATGGAGATATTTAATCAGGGGCGAAATAATACTGGTAAGAATTCTAGGAATCCGGGTGTAATGAGATAGGAGGCTTTTGTTCGAAAGCAAAGTTGACAAGCTTATATATAAGTTTCAATTTCCCTCGACATATTAAGCCACTAATATATGCAGAAAACAAGATCGATAGTTTTAACTCGGTCGGGATGCCTAGCAGGATTAGTGGAATGCGTTTGGTATATAATCTGAATGCAAAGCTTGGCGGAGGGAGAAACGAAGAGGTGATTATGATAGAAGATTTTATTGTTGATCAATTTGTAGTCTTGGAGAGCAATTCGGAGGTCTTTTTGGATTGATAATAGCTAATAACAGGCTGCAGGGTTCTGAAGTGTTTTATATATAGTGATAATCAGATTGAATGATTTGTATGCTCTATCGATGAGATCGTCGATTAGTTTCTCAGTGTTAGGGATGATCATGCTTATAGAGGCTGTGGTCAGATTGATATTATTGTTTATTTGTTGAATGAGGTTCTTGAATATAGTAGTATCGAATACTCTTTTTGGAAGGACTATTTGTAAGCGGTTCTTGATTCGGTTGTTATTAGGATCGGTATGGACAAAGCGATCTTCTGCTTTCCGGCTAAATGTATTGGGGTGGATTGCCTTATGACCGGATTGATATATAATACAAAAGTTGAAATTTGATAGAAACTCGGTTTATCGAGCTTGCCTTTGATTTAGCATTTTTGTTGATATGAAATACTCTAGATTCTTATGATTAATGATAATCTCGAAAGGCTCTTGAGTTTCATATAATTCGAATCTCTATTCCTCTAATGATTTAATGATAGTTAGTAATTCCTTATTATAGATTTCATAATTACATTTAGTAGCACTATATTTCGAAAAAAAAGTATACAACTGGGCGTAATCGGTCTTTATTATTATATTACAAGAGTACTTTATTTGCGGCTTAATCTGAAGTGTCTGTTTCGATAACTGTGCGATGGTGGTGATTAAATATTACAAGAATTAAGGTAGAGACAAAGGTTTGTTTTAGGTTTTCAAAGGTATTCTCTTGATTAGTAATCCAATTCCATATGTTTTCTTTTCTCAACAAACAATTTAGGGGTTCCATGATTTTTGAGAAGTTTCGAATGAAATGTCGATAGAGGTTGGTAAACCCTAGAAAACATTGAAGATCTTTTAGTTTAATCAATAACTTCTATTCAAGGATAATCTTAACCTTATCGGGATCCATCTCTATATCGCCAGAAGTAATGATCAAGCCGAGGTACTTTATTCTTTTCGTCTTGAATTCGTATTTGTCAATATCGATTTGCAACCCAACATTGATAAATCGCTGAACTACTTCGCGGACTTGCTTCTGATGATCTGTAACGTTCTCCAAATAAATCAAGATATCGTCTAGATATGTTGTACAATTTTTATTCAGGAGGTCAAAGAGAATATGATTGATATAGTTCTGAAACAAGGCAGAAGTATTACAAAAATCGAAGGGTATTATCAGGAATTCGAATAAGCCGAAGCGGGTTGTAAAAGCAGTTTTCCATTCGTGGCCTTCCGCGATCCGTAGTTTGTTGAACGCAGTGATGATATTCAATTTAGTATAAACTTTAGTGTGATATAGAGTATTGAGAGTTTCTTTGATCAATGGTAGCGGGTAACGGTTCTTAATAGTAACGTTGTTCAGTCCTCGATAGTCTTGGCAGATTCGAATGCCCCCCCCTGGCTTTGCGGCTAGGAGGAGTGAGGTGGCCGATCGGGAGTGGGATTCACGAATGAATCCCTTATTTAGGTTATCGTCGAGCCACTTGCGAACGACTTGAAGCTCGGCTAGGGATATAGGGCAGCCTTTATTATAAGAGGGCTCTTTGCCTAATATAATCTCAATCTTGTAATCCCAAGAGCATTGTGGCAGGAGCTCGTTAGTGAGGGAGGGTAAGAAACCCGCAAATAGGTTGCGAAGCCAAATCAGTAGCTTGCTCTGAATTTCTGTTGTGGATGGTACAGGTTGATTAGTCTTTTCCATAAACTTCTCGATATCGCTTTCCATAATACCGCGACATAGTTGAATAGGGTCGTTTGTTATTATACGGTGTAACTCGCAAGCTCTATCCAGTTCATCCCAGGTTACTTTTGTGATATAGGTTTCCTGATTTTTGTAGAATTGAATAAAGCTATTAGCTATAAGGAATTTTATATCGTTCATTTCCTGTCGGATGTTCCTTAAGGTATCGATCGGTTCCCCTAGGGGGCTCAGTAGCGGTGGGGTGCTCAATAAAAGTAAAACGTTTTTATTCCATAGCAGTCTTTTTTGTATCCTAGAGCCAGCGATAATCCGTGCTGGAGCCGGTTTCAGGGTCGGTCGGTTTGGTATCAATTTCGCACGGGTCTCTGCTTTCCTATTGATTGAGTGGATATAGCTACGATTTGTATCAAATGGTACAAGGTGAACAGAGTCTATGCTCTTGAGGTTTTCCTCTACCGGTGCTGAAGTCGGAATGACAGATTCTAGAAGTGTTAATTAGTTCTGAAGCAAAAGGGAAGAAGTTTTGAGACTTCTATTAAGAACTTCTTTGATAGAGGCTTTGTATAAAGACAAGATAGATTTCTCTAAGATGGATTTTCTAATGGGTGTACGTGGTATTAGATTGAATGCATTGTCTACCAGAGTCGGTACATTATTATAGTTAGAAACAATAGTTATAATAGAGTTGATTGAGTAATAATATCTGAAGCAATATATAGATATAAACTTGAGAGTTATTACTAATCAATTGATGATGGGATTATAACACTAGAGCCATAGGAGACCAAGGATTATAGAATCCGCGTTGGACAATTTAGTAATGTAAAACAAATCGATTTCTTTATAGCTATTGATCTGTATATCTAATAGTACATATTGAGATAGGATGTCAGATGTTCGTTCATCTGTAAGCAGTAGATTGTGAGTAGTGGGAAGGGGGTGTATAGGGACACAAAGCTTGGAGATGAGATTTCTATCAATAAACCTATATCCCACGGCTCTATTATCTATCAGGCTAACAAGCGGGATAATCACATTAGGCATAAGGAAAATTTCTATTGAGATTTTAAGAGATTTGCTATTCGTTGTTCTAAGATACAAAGGATCCCTAAATATAACTAATCTCTTAATCCACAAGGATAAGCTTTCCACAAAGAACCTCGATTCGCAACTATGAATCAAGATTAATCTTTTAATATATTCGACTAGAGAATTGAGTTTTTACTATTATTCGAATATACAGAGCCTTCGACAAATCCACTTAGATCCATACTGCTTGTAGGGATTGGAGAGGTATATCGAAATGATATTATAATAATTGGGAAACAATGAATAGGCAGGAATATATTCTAATAAAAAGGATTGTAAGCGTTATGATAGGGTCTGGAGCTGTAGTAATGATTGACGGCGGGAAAGCGGTGAATATTCGGAGTGTATTGATTGATAGCGGAAGAATGATTGGGGTATTATATAGTTTCTATATTGATATTATATTTTGCATCATTAAATCGTTTCTTTTCGTAGTTGATTTTAATATAGCCAGGCTTCTTGTAATAGAGGTAGAGGCTGAGGTCAATATATTACTCCCGAGATTAATGAGTTTGGGGATGCTGACTTTAGCGAGCAGTATTCAATTGTATAGGGTTGCTGGAGAGATCCGATATAGGAGGTGTAGCGATAGCGGCTTGCTTTTTATCGTAAGAGTTACGGGAGCTGCCTCTAGGGTCACGTGGAAGTGTCTAGAGATCTCTCGAGGTGGTTTAGACTAGACTTCAAGTAGGAATTCAATAAGATTATAACTAATTGTAATTCTCGTAACTATAGTAATGAAACTAATAATTGTTCTTGAGTACGAAGCTCTATATTCAATGAAATCTCATTTCTTATATAGACCTTTGTTCTCTACAGAATCTTGAGGCTCTGTTTTATCTGGATCCCTTGGATCTTATAGATCTAAGTAAATATTCTTCGATCTTATAGATCCTTTAGATCCATCACGTAACCATTTGGTCATGTGATGTGGTATGTTGGATATTGTTGTAATACTATTCCCTTTTCAGCTTAGCACTTACCCTAAGCGTTATATAGTTAGCAATTTCCTTGTGTATACTAACTTTAGTGTTATTCTTTTCTTTCCTACTATGCCACCTATAAGATCAAGGAAATATAAGGAATGTCTTGAACTCGCTTTATTGATTGAGCTTCAAGGTGATATTATGCTATCTTGTATCTATTGTGAAACGAACTCTTGTATATGTATTATTCTTAAGGAAAATTTGTCTTGATATAGTAAATGTATTCGCTAGAGTGCGAAGTGTGATATTTCTAGTCCTTTTGCTATCGATCTCCGTAGTCTGATATGGGAGTAGGAGAGATTAAATAAAGAAGAAAAAAAAGCTGCTTCTCTTATAACGATTACCACTACTTGACTTGTACATTTATAAAAACAGTGTAAGTTTCTTCAGGCTCGAGGTAACAAGCTGATTTGTCATGGTTTAAAAACTATAAATAAACTAGAGGAAGCGGAGAAATAAGAAAAATTGGAAAATAAGTGTACTGAAAAGAGTAAGGAAATAGTGCTTACCTCTATTACTAGCCCTAGCGATGACCCCTTCGTTTTCGATTCTTTTTTAGATCCTTCGATTTTTGCTTTAATGAAATCTTCTTCTTTCTGAGCAAATTTGGGTATCTCTGATGAAATGCCTTCAACTTCTCAGAGTAGTTAAGGTTTTCTTTTAGTTCCCATGAATTTTCGATATATGAATAATCTAATCATTTGATCAAATATTTGACTATATCTCTGATGTATTTATAATCTAGTATTATTTCAATATTATAAACAGCGTTAGGGTTGACTGGTTCAATTTCTGTGATTAATATATTTGGCGCTCCTAGTAGTACTAGTTTGAGCAAGGATATATGGAATACTGAGTGAATATTTATTGTATCTGGTAATCTTAATCGATAATTAATCATTTCTATTATCTTATCAATCTTAAATAGTCCTAGTTTCCTGTGATCGAGTTTATTACTTAGTCTCTTGGTTTCGATGTTTCGTTATAGTAAATAAACTTTATCCCCCTCTTTAAGCATAGATTCCATACTACATTTCGTATTATAGTACACTACTATTCTGAATGATATGAATCTTAGATCAAGAGCGAGCTGCTCTTACAAATCTTTCAATTATTCGACTTATATTATTACTGATTCGGTATTAACTTCTTATAGTATTAGTGTCTAATATACTCTAGGATTAAACCCAAAGTTAGCGTGTGCTGATATTATCTTTGTGATTTCTGTTTCCGATATATTATATACGAATTGTATCATAAATAATAGTTCTATTCAATTGTCTTATCGATAATTTACATAGCATCTAAGATATGCTTCTATTGTCTGATTAATCCTTTTTGTTTGATTATCTGTCTATAGGTGGAAAACTATTAATAGTTTTCTCTTAATATTTATAAGTATTAATAAGATAGTTCAGAATTTCGAGGTAAAGAGTTTATCTCAATTCAAGATTATCTTATCTGGTACTCTGTATATACTTACTATAACTCTAAGAAATATATATACTAGTTGTTTAACATCCTATATTTCTTTGAATAGTATTATATATACAAACTTTGTTAGTCTGTCTACTACATTGAGTATTGTATCATACTTAATACTTATAATAGAATCTTTCGAGAATAGTAGTTTAACCACAAAGTCCTATGTAATGAACTTCTATAACTGAGAAGATATATCTAGGGTTTGGAGCTAACCATACAGAGTATATCATAATAACTTGTTTTGTATACAGGTGTTACAATTTTTAACAATTTCTTCAACTATTGTTCTTATTTGTGGGAAGTAACTAATTTCCTGTATTCTTATAAATGTCCTTGCAATTCTTTGATGTTCGTATGCCAACAACTTATATTATTCTATTACAAATTCCTTAGTCATTTGATTGGGAATGTATACTTTCCTATGAAAATATATAGTATTGTTTTTTATAGTGAATCCTGATTTCATTGTTTTGTATATATATATAGCTGTAGTATTCTTGTTATAATATAATTGGATTGTTACGGAGATACCCGCACCACAACATGGATTATAAGATAAACCTAAGGCCTTGGTGTTGGAATCTACGAAAACAGTACTATAGGGACAGTTGAATTGAAGAGTAACTAAAGATAGAGATAATCAGATAAGTAATTAGTAATTAAAAGATAGGTATCTATCTTTTATTATTACCTACTCTATAATAGATATAGAATAAGTAATAGTCACAGGTTATCTAGTAAGCACAGGTTAGATAAGCAGTAATACCATTGGAAATCACAGGAAGGGTGTTATATAATGGGTCGTCCCATCGATCCCATCGATTATTATCAATAGGATTAGTAGAATCCCATTGCTCTCATTACTCCTAATGAATGGGATTAATGAGACAATAGAGAACGAAGGTCTATATAAGAGCATGGGTTTCATTACAATATAGAGCTTCGTGCTCAAAAATAATCATTAATTTCATTACTATAGTTATAAGAATTGCAACCAGTTATAATCTTATTGAATTCCTACTTGAAGTCTAGTCTAAACTATCTCGAGAGAACTCTAAACACTTCCACGTAACCCTAGAGGTAGCTCCTATAATACTTTGAGCACTCTTTCTACTTCAAATATCGATTCGATAATTTATCGCTAAAATATAGCAACCAGAAATATCCCTATAGAACAATCTGCATTGGCAGTAGACACCAACAATGTTGAGATAGCTAATACTTTATAGGAGATCACTATTAATAAAACCCTTAAGATTGTCTTATCAAATAAATATCAAGATAGTTAATAGGAACTTGATACCTTCCTCTTGTAACTAGAAATCTATTTCCGATTCAATAAGGATAAATTCATAGCTACAGAATCCAAAAGCATATAAATTATATCCTATCTCAAAGGAGAAGCAAGCAAATGAATTCAACCATATTTACAAGACTATTTCGAGTATAACGAATAGGATCATATATAATCTATTCGAACAATCTTCAATAGTTTTGAAGGATTTAAGACAGAAATTCGTAGAATCTTTAGGAATTCTAATAAACTAGAGGTAGCAAAAGATAAAATCTTTAATCTTAAGTAGATAGAATTAGTATTAAAGTATACTATAGAATTCCGAAGATATATAAGAACAATCAAATAGAATGAAGTCGTTATTATAAATTATTATCATAAAGAACTCAAACCAGAAGTCAGACTGAAGTTAGAAAGATCTATCAAAAGTATAAATTTGAACAATCTAATCTAGGATTTCATCAAATCAGATGATTGTTTTTATTGATATCGATAAAGTCAAAGATTATATAAACCCCAGGGAAATCAAAAGTAAGGACATTATTGTAAGAATAAGGGAAGACCATATCACAATCCATAGAGATATAGAGACTCTATGGAACTCGATGCTATATATCACAAAAGCAGGAATGATAATCTAGAGAAGAAATGAAAACAAGAAAATAACTTATACTTTGAATATAGAAAAGCAGGGCATCGGGTAACAGAATGTCGAAGCAAGAAAACAGGGGGTAAGAAGGGTAACTTTAAGAATAAGTTCGGTAAAGGCTAACTTAATATCACCTTTACGCTATAATTGTGTACTGTTAGCATGACAGGGCTAGTCACGCCACCATCAGCTTACGAAGTAGAGCTCGAAGAAGAAGAAGAGGTCGAATGCCTCTTATGAGTAAACAAAAACCTGTAGTTAGAAGAATTATAGACTATTCGATAAATCGACTAATGGAACCGTCGTATCTGGAGATTTGAAGATACTAATGAAGGAACTATCAACTGTAATCTTAGTGTAATGAATGCCGAAGAGGGTGAGACTTACGAGATTCGGTATATTGATTAACATCGAATCCTATGGTTTGGAATTATTACAAATTCATTCTTTTTGAAGAGAATTAATAATGAACATTTAGAATAGTCAGGCCAAGGGGAGCTATGGGAAATCTTCTACTACTATACGTCGGAGAATAATAAGGATCAAACTCTATTCCTTTATAGAAAGATTAGAGAAGAGTACTATGTTCAGGCCCAGGTCATACTACTACTACCAGTGGTAGGAACGGTGATGAGAGTAATCCGAGGGATGTGTTGATACACTTTGTGGAAGGATTTACTCGATGATAAGACCAGATCAGGAATCAGCGCTGTCTATCTAGGAGAAGAAGAGTCTTGGCGAGTAACGCTAAAGGATGAGATCATTCAGAATAACGAAAATGAGTAAATTATATCACAACTGAATATTATAGGACAAGTAGAATAAATATATTGTAGAGTCAAAATAAACAAACAAATACAGTAAGCCATAATAGATTCAGAGGCTATAGGAAATTTTATTGTACTAGAAGCTGCAAAGTACTTGGGAGTCCCACTCTAGAAGAAACAAAATCCCTACCAATTGTAGCTAGTTGATGGACAGCTAGTAGGATCTGATAGGAATATTTCATAGGAGATACAATCAGTATGAATGAATATGATCCAATATTCGAAGGTTATACAGCTTGACGTTGTGCCATTGGGTTAACAACAGATCATCTTAGGAATACTATGGTTGAAGGCATATAATCCTAGAATAGATTGATTATAAGGAATAGTAACATTTGATCAATATAAGAACGGTTATAACGATATGTTCAAGGCATTCGCGAGATATAACACACATTAAGGAGAGTTAAACGCAAACAATACTAGTGATATAGAACACTCAGTCTAGGGTCCTCTATTAAGAGCAAAGGCCAGTATACCTCCTCTACAAATACAAAAGCTAACAACACGACAGGAAATCGTAATCAAGACAAAGAAACCTATGATATTAGAACAGTACAAGAAATATAAACATATTTTCAAAGAACCAGGAATCCATAAGACTTTACCAGAACACAAGTCATAGGATCATAAAATAATATTGAAGGAAGACAAAATGCCTATACATATCCCAATTTATTTAATATCAGCCAATAAGCTAAAGACACTCAAGAAATATATTAATAACAACTTGACTAAGAGATGAATCAGAGAATCTATATTCTAAGTGATAAGTCCAACTATATGAGTACCTAAGAAAGATAATACTAAGAGACTAGTTATGGATTACAGAAAGCTCAATACACTTACAAAGAAAGATCGATATTCACTTCCATTAGCTACGGAATTAAGAGATCGATTAGGCGGAGCAATAATATTTACTAAGATGAACCTACGAAACGGGTACCACTTGATTAGAATAAAGAAAGACGAGGAATGGAAAACTGCTTTTAAAACAAGATACAGACTATACGAATATCAAGTTATGCCATTCGGGCTAACTAATACATTAGTTACTTTCATGAGACTTATGAATAATGTGCTATCGCAATATCTGGACACCTGTTGTATATGCTACTTGGATAACATCTTAGTATATTCAAACAATGAGGTCCAATATATCAAAGATGTTAGTAACATTCTTGAAAGTTTAGTCAAAGCCGATTTGCTATGTAAATTAAGCAAATGTGAATTCCACATTACAGAAACGGAGTTCCTAGGATTCACCGTATCAAGCCAAGGGCTCAAGATGAGCAAGAATAAGATCAAGGCAGTGCTTGAGTGGAAGCAGCTAAATACAATTAAAGAATTACAATCCTTTCTAGAATTTGTTAACTTTTATCGAAGGTTTATTAAAGGTTATTTAGGAATTACTATATCCTTAATCAATCTAACCAAAAAAGATCAAGGAAGTTTTGAATAGATCACTAAGACACAGAAATCATTTGATATACTCAAACAAGCAGTAGCAAAAGAACCAATACTATTAACATTCGATCCTGAGAAGTCAATCATAGTGGAAACGGATTCCTCAGATTTTACTATAGGTATAGTTTTAAGCCAACCAGGCCAGAATAAGAAATAGCAATCAATCGTATTCTACTTTCGAAAACTATTACCAGTCGAATTAAATTACGAAATATACGACAAAGAATTACTGGCAATAGTCGATGTATTTAGAGAATGACGAGTTTATTTGAAAGAATCAAAATACTCAGTATAAGTGTATACAGATTATAAGAACTTGGTTTACTTTACCACAACGAAGTAGTTAAACAGGCGACAGGTCAGATGATCGGAGATTATAGTCAATTACAATTTCAAGATTTCATATATTAAAGGATTAGAAAATACTAGAGCTAATGTTTTTAGTCGAAAACCAGAATACCAAGAAAATAAGTCGTACAAATCATATGTAATATTCAAGAAAGAAGACGAATCACTAGTTTACAATATATCATAGCTTATAGCTACTCATATATTGGAAGACAACTATCTCAAAAACCAAATCTAATCACATTACGATAAGAATGCTATAGCTATACGTATATACAAGATAATAGAACTAGGATTTATAATAGAAAACGAAACCATATATTTTTATGAGAAAGTATACATTCCGAGTCAAATGACTAAGGAATTTATAACGAAACAATATAGATTGCTGGCATACGGATATCAAGGGATTGTAAGGATATTTACAAAAATCCGGGAAATCAGTTATTTCCTATAAATGAGAACAATAATTAAAGAAATTGTTGGAAATTGTAATACCTATATATAAAACAAGTTATTACGACATACTCCGTATAGACAGCTCTAGACCTTAGATATACTTTCTCAATCATGGAAGTCTATTATATAGGACTTTATAGTTAAACTATTACTCTCAAAAGATCCTATTACAGATATTAAATATAATACGATACTTAATATAATAAACAGACTAACGAAGTTTGTATATATAATATTATTTAAGGAAATATAGGATGCTAAGCAGCTAGTATATGTATTCCTTAGGATTATAGTAGACATATACGGAGTACCAGATGAGATAATCTCGAATCGAGATAAGCTCTTTACCTCGAAATTCTGGGCTACCTTATTAGTACTCATAGGTGTTAAAAGAAAACTATCGACAGCCTTCCACCCACAGACAGATGGTCAAACAGAGAGGACCAATCAAACAATGGAAGTATATCTTAGATACTATGTAAATTATCGACAAGACAATTGGGTAGAGCTATTACCCATGATACAATTCGCATATAATACATCGGAAACGGAAACCACAAAGATAACACTAGCACGCGCTAACTTTGAGTTTAATCCTAAAGCATATCAAACACCAATACCATAAGAAGTTAATACCGAATCAGTAATAATACAAGTCAAACAATTGAAAGATTTGTAAGAGCAGTTCGCTCTTAACCTAAGATTTATTTCTTCCAGAATAGTAGCTTACTATAATACGAAATGTAGTATAGAATCTACGCTTAAAGAGGGGGATAAAGTTTATTTACTATAACGAAATATTGAAACCAAAAGACCAAGCAATAAACTCGACCACAGGAAACTAGGATCATTCAAGATTGATAAAGTAATAGAAACGATTAACTATTAATTGAAATTACCAGATATAATAAATATTCACCCAGTATTCCATATATCCTTGCTCGAACCAGCACCACCAGGAGCGCCAAATGCGCCATTTACAGAAATCGAACCAGTCAACCTCAACGCCATATACAACGTTGAAACAATACTAGATTGTAAATATATCAGAGGCAAAATCAAGTATTTGATCAAATGGTTGGACTACCCACATTCGGAAAACACATGGGAACTCAAGAAGGATCTCAGCTGCTCTGAGAAACTACAGGTATTCCACCTGAAGTACCCACATCTGCCAATAAAGTCTCAATCTCAGCATCAGATAGTGGAGGCAACGAAGAGTTAAAAGCGAAAGAATTATTACCAGCAATAACAAAAGAATTAAAGACTTACTCCTTTTCTTTTTCAATACACTCATTCTTCAATCACTACTCCTCAGTTTCAAACTCTTTAAAAGCTTCAATAGTACAAAGATCATACTGAAGCATTTTCCCAGCCTTCTCTCGCAAGACTCGCTACTAACAACGAAGTCGAAGAATCTTGGCCATAGTCTTTTCCTCCTTGTGACGAAAATGGTCTTCTTTGGAATTAACACGGGATTAGTTATTAGTAGAATGGCCGTATACATTACAATGACCACTACTCATACTCTTTATATATTCACCACAATATATAATATTTGAAAAAACTTGACATTTAAGATTCTTCTCCAAATATTGATTACACTTGTAAGATATAATAACACCTTTTTCTTTGGAATGAAAATAAATATTTTGACAATTAATAACAGATTTGGAAGTATGAATGATGAATATCGCAAATACTACAAAAAAAATAAATCAAGTGGGGAAACTGGCTATATAAACGCTTGAGATAAGTGTTAATCTAAAAAGGGGATAGTATTACAGAGATACTCATATTATAATATAAATTATAAGATAAATCTAAGGCCTTGATGTTGGAACCTATGAAAACAGTACTATAGAGATAATTGAATTAAAGGGTAATTAAAGATAGAGATAATTAGATAAGTAATTAGTAATTAAAAGATAGATATCTATCTTTTATTATTACCTACTCTATAGTAGGCACAGGGTAAACAATAGTTACAGGTTATCTAGTAAGTATAGGTTAGATAAGCAGTAGTACTATTGGAAGTCACGGGAGGGGTGTCACGTAATGGGTCGTCCCATCGATCCCATCGATTGTTATTAATAAGATTAGTGGGATTTCATTACTTCTACTACTCCCGGTGAATGGGATCAATGGGACAACAGAGAACGAAGGTCTATATAAGGGCATGGGTTTCATTATAATATAGAGCTTCGTGCTCAAAAACAATCATTAGTTTCATTACTATAGTTATAAGAATTACAATTAGTTACAATCTTATTGAATTCCTACTTGAAGTCTAGTCTAAACCACCTCGAGAGATCTCTAGACACTTCCACGTGACCCTAGAGGCAGCTCCTGTAACAACTATATCGAAACGAATTTTCCTTAAGAATAATATATATACAAGAGTTTGTTTTGTAATAGATATAAGATAATATAATATCATTTTGAAGCTCAATCAATAAAGCGAGTTCAAAATGTTCCTTATATTTCCTTGATTTTATAGGTGATATAGTAGAAAAGAAAAGAATAACACTAAAGTTAATATATACAGGGAAATTGCTAACTATATAATGCTTAAGGCAAGCGCTAAGCTGAGAAGGGGATAGTGTTATAATGATATTCAATATACTATGTTACATGGCCAAATGGTCATATAATGGATTTAGAGGATTTATGGGATCGAAGAATATTTACTTAGATTTATAAGATCTAAGGGATTCAGGTAGAATAGAGCCTTAAGGTTCTGTAGAGAACGAAGGTCTATATAAGGAATAGGATTTTATTGAATGTAAAGCTTTATACTTAAGAACAATTATTAGTTTTATTATTATAGTTATAAGAATTATAACCAGTTATTATCTTATTGAATTCCTACTTGAAGTCTAGTCTAAATCACCTCAAGAGATCTCTAGACACTTCCATGTGACCCTAGAGGCAGCTCCTGTAACAGAATGATGGAGAACATTGATTTCACGTAATTCAAACCACTATTTTAAGGATTTGTTAGTATCGGAATAACTATATGACTATAGTACTAGGGCTGGACTACGACATTATATATAGAAGTCTTACATCCTATCTGACGAGCTCTTTATATAATTGATATGCAGTGTAAAGGACATAGCACTATTGAATTTCAATATTTTCATTGTGATGCCAACAATATACCTATGATTATCAACATGATGATGCGCTCCTAAGGGTTCTACTTTGATTAAATCTTAATCATTGAGCCTAAGATCCCTTATTCATGTATCCAGTAGTTCCAGCTGTTTGTAAAAAGTCAATTTATGTCAAAACTATCTTACAAAAGTATTAAGGGGAAAACATGCTGCTAAACCCCTTTTCAACGATTAAGAAGTCGCTTCCCTTCTTCCAATGTACTCATTTCCTTTTTCAGATTTTCCCGTCTTTCCTTCGATGATGTATCTTCTCCCGCAATTTCTTCGAGTTGTTCTGGGGTTAAAGAGGCAACGAATAATGGCGAGAAGATTCGGAGAGGGCTATGCTTCCCGTTTAGAAGGTGGTAGTCTGTTCCTTGGGTACAGACTGCATCAACATAACGTCTACGAGCAATCTCGTAATATGCTTTGAGTACGCAATAGATATCGTTGACTGCATACTCTGTGTCACCCATAGGACCGGGGAGCATGAGATCTTCGAGCCTTATGGAAGTGCCAGTGTTCTCTTGATCATATTTATCTTTGAGACCATCTTTAACAATGGAGGATTTCGATAGTGACGCACCAATTCTCTCCAATCGAAACTTGTACAGATTTTCCTGAAAGCTCGGGTTCTTCGTCAAAGGCATGCCATCAAGCTCCACCTCGAGCAGAAACTCGACATGCTTTATGGCGAGATTATACTGATCAATAATTTTCTCCTGAAGGATAGCCATGAGTCCGGATCGTGTACGCTCTTCTTGGCAGACATGTTCCATTAACTTGCAGATGAAATCATGAACGTATATAATGATATCTTCCAGATACTTCCTTGTCATTTCACGCCATTTCATGGACTGTTGTTGCCATAAAGTAGGCAACACTGAAGGGGAGATGACTTGGAGGCTGCTGCCTCTAGCCTTTCTATATTCGTTTTCAATCCACTCGAGAATGGGAAGATGCTCTGACTCTGGAGAGTTCTCCTTATCCGGAAATAAATTGGATAATTCAGGGTAAATGAGCAGGGAAGTGCTAGGCGTTCGAGCTATGTTAGCCTCAGAGTCACCGTCATCATTGGATCCTCCTTCGCCAACTGATTCTGAGTTAGAATCGCTGATATCGTTCTCACTTTCATCATTATCGATATCGAAATCGACTGTATGGCCATTTTCTGACAGATCCAAAGCGAATTTATCACTCCGATCCACAATCAAAGTAGGCAGCCTCATTGCCGAGACTTCAGCAAAGATTGGATTACGAGCGTAGTAAGCATCAAGAGCATGATCAGTGATTTTTTGGAAGTTGGTGGCCATTCCCTGAAGATAAATCTGTTGTTGTACCGTCGACTTTCGATCAGCTCCCATTGATTTGAGTTCTTTCCTGCAAATGTCGAGTTGAGTATTAATCTGGCGTCTCACATTCGGAAGCTCACGCCGGGTTATATCAACCAACAGCTCTTGGAGGCGTTTCTTGAGTGCATAAACTCCAACGTGATCCCGATCTAGTGAAGACCATGGTTCTCTGGCAAAGAATTTGGTCTCTTCTGCATCTCGTTCCTCTGTAGAACTGTCTCTTTGAAGCATACCTCGATTCCGAAGTATGTAGTAACCGAGCTTTAAAGGATTCTTCTTGCCTCGAACGAAATCCATCACCCTTTCTTCTGTGCCTGGGTCGATCAAATCAGGCTTGGTGAGGCTGGTTATTCTTTAGTTTATATATACTGAATTCAAGAATGCTTGCTTACACTCCTAAGGTTCTGATGCCTTTCTTATCCTTCTTTCCTGCCATCTTAGAACATTAGCTTATCAGTAAGAAAGTTTTTCAACACCTCAATCCAGGCCATCATACCGAGAGTACTTCCCAGTTTGCCTCATCCTCTCCTGCTGGTAATACTGCAAGTATAACCGTTCTCTCATCCTCAATGTATGATTCAACCATCTTCCTGACAAGACTCTTGTCTTCATCGGTGGTACGATTTTCTATAGAACGACGAAATATTCCGGGAGTATCAATAATACTGAGGTTCTCTCTTTTTGGACCACTAAGCTCAATCTTCAAAATGTCTTCGCCGAAGGTCAAGAGATCGGTGTCATTTTCGGCCTTTTTTGGGTCTTTAATGGCTGTAACATTTTGACCCTCGGTGTCATTTTTAGTCTTCACTGGTGCCTCTTTGATACCCATAACATTTCGAACCTGATCAGAATATTAGCAAGATGTCGACCGTGTGTTGACGGTAGATTAAATTAACATCTTCAAGGATCTCTTTAAACTCAACCCTACTAAACGAGCCAAGGTATTCTTTCTTATACTTCCGAAGTTCCAATGCCCGCTTAGGGTCAGAAGAAGGCGTTGGAATAATAGAGACAAACGTTCTCTCCTGCAATGCATTCCGAAAGGTGATCTGTGTAGGAAAAGCGGTACAAAGATTTTCGTTCATGGGGAACGGAAGCTGCGTCAGCGCTTCCAGAACAGAGCTCTTGCCACTAGATCTCCTGTGAGTAATCCTGCTGATACTTGTTGTTGAATCCACGCCAAAGTTTACCTAGATTGATCTCCAACTACAACCAGCTACCAGATGAAATAAGTCAGTGTATAGTGGACGATGATTTTATAACGACTTACTTGTGGAAGTCCAATATATTGAGCAACACCACATTCTCGAAGTTTGTCTATCTTATTCAACTCCGCTGCGCTGGTGGTCAGCTGGTAAGCCGTCTGTGATGATGCCATTTGAAGATTTGTCCTTAAAAATAATGGGGGAAGTTTTGCCACGCAATTCAATGAATATCTGAACGAAGATCCGATCAGTCTACTTATAGGCAGCTAGATGGTATGGCAAATCCAATTCCGTACGTCGTCTCCGTCACCACAAATTCCAAAACCAGTACTTCTGTAATTCGGAGGAATAAACATTTTGGGAGCACAAAAAAACCGTAGTTGCCTCCCAATCGAGAAGACGCTCGGCAAAGGTGTGTGAAAGTTTCAACTTGAAAGTTTCAAGTTCATGGGCTGGCGGTGTGAACAGTGGCTCATAGATTGTAACCTGTAGAGATAGTACTACTTTTATTTATTTATAGAGCTTGAAAAAGAACACTATCAGGTTAATCTTGCATGTATAGAATCGGAAACGAGATAATTGAGTTCCGGTTCATCCAAAGAATGCCAGCAATCAGCAGCAGGGCCGGGGCTGATGGGGATATCTACCCATTTAGAATAGTTGTATACGGAAATAGATCCGGAAGAGTTCAACTGATATGGGGTGAAACGATATGCACAAAAGGCCTTGATTTCCAGCGCCATCTTCTCCGGTATTACATGGTAGAGACCAAGCACTTTAAATTTGAAAATACACTCTATGCTTGCTTGCTTTCTTTCGACATTTGATTTCAAAACACTCCAAATTTCGGGGACCAAATGCTTAAGTACATTTTTTTGTTGAACCTGTATCTACAGCTTTACAACTATTGTAGCTATATTAGTTTTCTAATCTAATCATTCTGGATAGCTGCAGTATACGCCATTCAACCTATATTCTTGATCCATTTGATCTGGTAAGGAGGCCGCAGCTTTAGGATGCACAGCAACACCAATCACTCAACTGGCCGGCATTTCTTCTTTCGCTTCCATTAGGTTTTCCTACAAGTTTCATGCGTGGGATGATTACATATAGCACCGAAAGGATGGAAAACTTCGAAAGATGGGAGGAAATAGAACGGTCGTGATTGTAAGAATATACATATGGGGTAGATGTCCAGCCCGAGTCGGCGACTGCTAGGAGACACAATCCCATGTTCGATCATATCAACTGATATTCCGGAGACGCACTAAAAGTAGGCTTCATCCCGATGTATATGCAAGGTACAATGCCGCGACAGCCGACAAAACATTGTTTTGTGTATACACCAGAGGTTTGAAAACGCAGCTACAGTACAGTTAACAGGAGTTATAACACTGGCATCGAAAACAGCCAATCCTGGAAGCTCTTTCACATATTATAAGCAAACGTTTTGAGAACTTCGTCGAAGAATCTTGTTCACAAAATTCTTTTTGTCGTAACTCCAACCAATCACGGAACATATTAAAAACCCGCTGTTGCAGAGCATCGTTTACAAAATCAATGTAGTCGCTTGTAAAATGCTAATACTAGGAAAAAGCGATAAAGGTTCAAGTCCTCGATTTTGAATAAAGGTATGAGTTAGGGGAATGACCATAGATTTGACATCTCAAACTTATGAAAGTACGATTCGAACTCTGATCGCTCCGTTGACGATTGTGTGTGTATCCCAACGAGCCACACACATGCCACAATCAATTGACCATTGTTGTGATTTGAGTGAATCACGACACGTGACAATGCGCGCTAGTGCGAGAGCTTCATACATGTTATTGATTACATCAATCTAGGATAACTTCAAAAATAACAACCATCTCATATAAAATACTTTACATTACCATTAACGTGATTTATCAGTGTGCGGGTCATATCAGTGTGCGGGTCATTTTCACCTCAATTCACTCTCTTCTCTTTCAATACGCGTTTTTATCAACAATC